>JAQIUQ010001410.1:195000-389573 GCA_030378365.1 Hybognathus amarus | reverse complement strand
AGCTTTGGGCAACGGGACAGCTCGGGCGGGCGGGCAGCTTGGGGCAGGCGGCAGCTCGAGCGGCGGCAGCTCCAGGCGGGCGGGGCAGCTCAGGCGGGCAGGGCAGCTGGGCGGGCAGGGCACGCTCGGCAGGCAGGGCAGCCTGGGCGACAGGGGCAGCTCAGGCGGGCAGCTTCAGGGCGGGCAGGGGCAGCTTGGACGGTTTTACTTGCGCCCGTCACGTAAAGATCACATTCAGTAGTTAGAGACATTGAAACTTCAAGCCATTGGATAAAATGTAGTCTTTTGTGTTGTAATGGTCTATATTAGCACCCGCAGGGGTTCGTCTGGAAGGAATGCGGCTTAGCTGGAGGACAATAAAAAGCCGAAGAGGACCATGCAAAAGGTTGGTGCAGATGGTGGTGACAGCCGGGGGGGAAGGCCTTGAGCTGGGAAGGGCAGACGGAGACCCAGCCCACAGTCAGGACTGCATCCCACGGCGGTGTCAGCAGAATGGAGTAGCCATGGAGTGAAGAGTCCCAACACTACCAAGGGGATTACTGGAGGTGATGGAGGTGGAGCACACCACGTAGCCAGAGAAGCAATGAGGCAGTGAGACACAAAGACCTAGGAGACCGCGACTAGGCCACAGCGCCGGCCCCTTGAAGTGGTCGATCCAGCGATCCTGAGGCGAAGAAGTTGTAATGGCCAACAGAGGGAGGCCAAATGGCCGATGGTCCACACTGGAGTCAAGGGTGGTAAGAGAGCACAGCTAAATTCTCACTGGGAAGAACGCTGTAGACCAGAATCTGCACTGCTGGAGCCATATCGAGGCTGTCACTTTGTTTGCAATTGGAGTCTTATCAAAACGAGTCATGGATATCTGTAATGATCAAGGTTAGGAAAGGGGAAAAAAACAGGACCATCGTCCATTTGATTACTGAATGGCAAACAAACCAAGAGTAGTAATGGTGTTGAAGGAAAGCTTCAATGGTTCACAAAGCTTATTTTCACCATCTATAAAGTTTGGTAAACAACTCTAACATAAAAAACAGAATGCTTCTGTTCACTTCAAAGTCTAACGGTACTCACCTGGTTCTTTAAGTTCATCAACAGCAAAGAGAAAAAGATGAAACTGAGCTTCTTCCAAACACAAATCTCCCTCACAGCCATGAGGACAGCGCACCCAAGACTAACCCTTATCAAGCCACTCTTCAGACTCTAATATATCAGGAATGCATTCATCTCCTTAATTCAATTAATTAACCACCACCTGGCAGTAATTCATGTTATAATTTGATTAGGAGTACCAACTGGCATTGATTTGAAACACGAGACATTATGGAGACGAATTTTCTAGTTGCCATCAACTCTAGAATTTTAAAAATATATAGCCTATATATTGAAGATATTACTGAACATTTATTTAACCATAGCAAAAGTAAGTTTCTTGTGTTAATTTTAAACAAGTCTGATATCACTGTATCTTATATCTGTTAATTAACAGTTGAGGTAGTTCTGCAAGCTGTCCCAGTTGTGCAGGCGGGGCATGTTGTCACACTGCGTTGCAATGAGCAAATGATTAGAATTATTGCTTTTCTACTCTATGATGTTTCTCTGCCGTGCAGCAGCTGCTGGGGTTTGAGCCTGGTGGTGTGCGCTCAGCGGTTGTGGAGGTCGTGACAACATTATGAAAAGGTCTCTTTAGATGTCAATAAAACTAAGATGTTAAGGTATCACTTAAAATGGATTCAACCAAAAATTAATATTTAGCTTTTACACATAATGTCATCTTAAACCTGTGTAACTCTCCTTTGATTAAGGCTAGTGTTAATTAAAGGGACTTGACAATCATACTTTGCAAGAGACGCTTGTATTGATCGATGATCGATGAAGAAAGAGCTGTAATTGTTCATAGAAAATCTGAAATAAATAAAAATGACAGAATTGTGCTGGTCAAACACTTAATGCCCTGGGTTTATTAAACATTTTTTGTCATATAAGTTTTTTTTTTTAATTCATTCTTCCAGGTGGGACTAAAAAACACCTCAAAGATTGATGATGCCATTGGAACGGGCATTCAGATTGTGGTACATACAAACAACAACTCCGAGTAGCCTTGTGAGGTACCGTCCTCTTCACACAAGAGAGCTCATGCTGGCCCCACAGGAAGGGTGCCACCATGAAGTCTTACAGGAAACAAAACGTCCCTTTTTGTTCGTTTTCCTTTTTTCATATAAAGTGAAATGATGATGATGATGATAAAGAAACATACTGAGATGTCACTGTAGTCCTCTCCCTTATGAACTACTGTTTCACACAAATAACAGACAGGGGATGTACAATCAGTCATCAAAAACAGAGGTAATAAAAATAAACCCATCTTTTAAGTTTCACAAACCCCAAATGAAAAAGGGTCTCTCAGATTCCAGGAAAAAGAAAAAGACTTCGAAATCATACAAAAGCAGCATTGATTAAAAAAAATTAACAAAAAAAAAATAGTGCTTGAATGGAGTGGGAACAGCCACAGGAGAAGGAGAGAGACAGACAGATGAACCCCTGCTGCTTTTCCAACAAGAGATGTTCACATACAACTGCTTTACCTACACACACACACGCACACACACAGAGAAACCCAGGAGGTTACAGTGTAGTAAAAAAATTAAGAATTTAAAGGGGGAAAAAACAAAACTGTAAACACCTCACAATAAATAGATAAAACAGCAGGTTTTGCACCATGCATGTGACGCATACATTCAGATACAGTCTCACAAACACTTGAACATTCACAATCTCCGACACACGCACAAACTGCACACACACACACACACACACTACGAAAATCGCAGTTTTTTTTCAGATTTTTTTCCCAAGTGCAAAACATCACAAATGAACGATTTCTGTATTCAAGTAATGTTATATACAAGGGGTGTATTACAAATATGTACGTACATAGAATATTTTCAATATTTCATAATTTACAGATGTTGATATTTTAACAGTAACAAAATAAAAAAAATGAAAAAAAGATCAGCATTGCAATTAAGTCCCAACGGCTGCCACGGAAACAGCGTCGCTACGATGCATAGCACCTAAAGGAGACGCCTCGATTGAGAGGTGGTATGTGAACGGCAGAGGGGGCGGGGCTACGTGACCTCCATGGCAACTGTGTTGTCTGTTAGACTGTTTAACGGCGGCTTCTCTTTGATCGTGATTTTCCCTGCAAGACAAAATTTTATTAAAATCAACTGATCATGAAACTTCAAATTAAACATTCCTCTACTTTTAAAAAACACACAATGAAGAAAAATAACGGCAAGTGTCTTGTTTCTAAAATGTAAATTACAGACCAATAGTTAAAAACACGAAATTTGAAGCACTTTAGTTCATTTTTGAAAACATGCGTTTTAAATAAGTAACTAGATATGACAGCTTGGGGTGTGTGTAACGTTTTGTCTCACAACGTTAATTACACAAGTATTGTTTACCACAGGCTTTATTTTTGGCTTTATACCATTTTTATCTATGCGTTCATCTAAAATCAACACATTGAGAGAACAATATATTTTTTACAACATTAATATTTGTAAATGTTATTTAATACAAACACTTGATTGTTTCTTCAAACTTCATTCATTGCCTGTGCATTATATAAAAGTTTAACCAATACAACTTCTGATTTTAAATATGTATTAGTACTTTTTTTAAATTAACCTCTTCTAATTTTCTAAGCAATTGAAAATCACACCCTTTGCAATTTGACTGCAATAAGCAAAATCACTATGAGTTTTATTTCAATTAATTGCGCAGCCTATTCATAAGGAATATTCCTTTGATGCCACACAGATTCTCACCTGGGCCCCATGTCGAGTGTAGTTGACCCTGCGGTGACCTTTGGGATGGGTCTGTTGGCGTGCGACGGCGAGTTTTAGGGCAGAAGCGGGAACGGTGACCTGACGCTGCAGCTGCCGCACACTCAAGGTTCCTGCTGGTGGACGGCACGCTCATTCTCACGGCCCCGCCCACCAGCGCTTGGCCAGGGGCGGGGCCGGCCGTGCCGACGTGATGATTGGCGGAGGAGGTTCCGTTGTTAGTGGTGGTGGTGGCAGCAGCGGGAGAGGGGGATGAGGTGAAGGTAGGGCTGGCAGATGGAAGGATGGATGACACTGCAGAGCTTGTGTGATGTAAACCCTTATAGACGCCTGTGGAGTCAAAGTTCACGAGTCAAAAATAAACCATTATATTATATATAAAGCGAAAGTGTACAGTTTAAAAGACCAACCTGAGGCTGAGACGACTCCATTGACACCAACTCCCTCCTCTTTACTCTTCAGCGCCATCAGCTGGTCAGAAGTCATCAATGCAGAGGCAGCAAACTGAGCACTGGCAGCATCTATCGTCTTTGACACCAAACTCTGAGATGGAAAAAACAAAACAAAAACATTAATGGATAAACCAGAGCTGCTGTTTTAAGATTTTCCATTCCAAATTCTTGCTCATGACATGAGGCACTAGAGTATGTAACAGACACTGGACATTGACTGTCACAGAAGGCTGACCTGTGGGTTGTTGGTGACGGCTATGGCGCCGGCCCGCTGCTGTAGTTGAACCTGTTCAAGCTGCTGTTTCTGCATCAGTGCGAGATGCTCCAGGTGCTGCTGGTACTGCTCAGGGGTGAAAGCTGCAGGAGCACACAGAGAACAGATCAGTGACGTCACATCCATGACAAGAAATGCAAAAACAGTCAAGCGAGAACATTGACGTTGACAATTACCATGATCAAACATTAAATTATGCTAATGAAAGTTATTCTAACATTTCACAGGTAAACTGATAAAAGCAAAAAGGTTTACATCTTGGTTTACAATTGGTTTACAACCAACCACAAAGCCCTTTTTTAAGATCGCTTCTGATGAAATAGAACGGTTAAGATTGAAATTAACATGCTGCTGTCGTGATAATTTTCGGTTTCCGAGGTTGAAACAGAAAACAGGGCTTTAAGTGTAAAATACCGAACTTGTCCTTGAACCCTAAGGAGAATAATTGCACTGTATATAAGTTACGGCTAAACGATTACTGGAAAATAATCCATAATCCATAAATAATAATGATTTATTTAACCAATATTGCCATTGCAATTTAATATGCGATTACTTTAAGTTCTTTACCTTCTGAATTAGTCGACAAAGACAAGAAATAAATCATTGTACAGTAGGGATGGGAATCTATAAGCAGCTCACTTTTTTTCCTATTAATAAGTCTTAACACTTGAAATATGAATGTATTTACATGTGTAAAAATACATACATTAAAAAAACATTTAAACCAATTATATGTTAAGAATTTTAAATGGGCTTTTTAAACAAATATAACTTAAAAATATAAAAGCTAGTAAATAAAGAGGGAAAAAAAAGCATTACAAGCAATAAACAAGAGTGCTTTCAGTATTTAAAAGTAGGCTGTCTGAATGTTTTTCATTCAAGAGCAGGAGTGATATTCCCCCTCAGTTTAGATATGATAAGCTGCATTCACACTAATGAACATATCTCTTTTGAAATTGTAAATGTGGTCTGTCTTGTTGGTTTAAGATATAAGACAGTGTTTACATTAATTTCGGGTCATAAAAGCATTTTGAGATGCAAGTACATTTAACCAAGGAGTCGCTCACAGCCGCATGCATGAGCGCAATTAATCGTTCAGCCCTAATAACTATTGTTTATTGTTAGGTCACTCTATCTAATGTTATCTAACAAATAAAATCTTAATGTAAAGTGTTTAATACAAAGAACCATGGATTTTCATTGGTATTGAATACTGAAATTTTAGTACCGTGACAACACTAACAGCTATACACAAAGGTTTTGGCAACAGTGGACTCACCCGGTGTGGGTGGGGGGGCGGGTGGTCTGGTGTAGGAGGCGGGGCCTCTCTGCGTCTGAAGCTTGCTGATTGGGCGGATGAGGAAGCCACGTTGCGAGGTCTCCGTGCAGACCAGTGCTCCGGGATTGTCGGGGATCGTCTGGCGGTGCCGTCCGAGGCTTGAAATGCCTCCAGCGACAGGCTTTGATATTGAGCAGGACTTGTGTGAGGTCAGGTGAAGTGGAGGAGGGGGCAGAGGTATCTGTGCTGGTGTGTGAGGTATCCATGCTGGGCTGCTGGGTGGGAGACAACGATGGGAATGCGGGGAATCCGGGTCCAGCCCATGATACACAGTATCCAATTCGGAATGGGCTCGGTCTAATAAAACCCTACAAACAGATGAGAGAAAGAGATTGAGCTTCTAGAATGAATGTGGGTTCAATATTTTCTTCCAGCATATTTGATACTCAAAATCATTAAATTAGGACAGTCAATAATTAAATATTTGAACTGAATTAACTTGCATGATGAGCCAATTAATACTTTTTATTCACAAATAAAAGCACAATATTTATTGAGAAAAATCAATCGCATGTTATATTTAGATAAACACGTTTGTACTACCTTCATTTACATTAATTTGCACATACATATGAAGAGTTCAGATGCAAAAGCCTCTAAATGCCATTTGAAATTTTCTTCTAAAATGACCATTTTTATCAAGCTTGTATATTTAAGTTCAGTAATTTCACTTATGAAGATTACATATTAATTGAAGATTACATATTAATTGTCATTTAAGTGAAATTACTGAACTTAAATATACAAGCTTAATAAAAATGGTCATTTAGAAGAAAATTTCAAATGATTTAGAGGCTTTTGCATCTGAAGCTACTTTCATATGCTAAATTCAACACTTAATCAAATGTGAAAATTGATCATATTCCTGCAGTTAGTTGCAAGTATTAATTGGTGAGATCCAATGAAGATAATACAAATGAACTAGGCTATCAATTGAATCATTCAATTTGTACTAATTAAGTTGCAAATTATAAATAATGATAATACATATTAGAATTAAACTATTTTCATAGAATTAAACTATTAACATATATATATATATACATATACATATATATTAAGGGTGGAACGGTACACAGAAGTCACGGTTCGGTTCATACCTCAGTTCAGACCTCACGGTTCGGTACGATTTCGGTACAATGGAGGGAAAAGCAAAACAAAAATACAGAAGGCATTGTATTTTTTAAAGTTTTATAAAAGCATAGAACCAGTTTATTTGTAGTGCACTGACAATAGTTTTATATAATTAGTTTATTAATTAAATGAATAAAAAGACAAAAAGACCTTGCGAAATGTTTGGTAATTGTACCTGAATTTATTTTAAATTATTTTGCTATATTTCAGATTAATATATTTGTTTTCCTTAATTTTAATTAACATTATTAATTAACAATGTGACATTATTTTCATCTGAATAAATAATTGATTTCTGTATAACATAATACTACCTTTAAAAACGCATTTGATTTTCTTTTTAAATCAATGTAGAATGTGTAAGATTAGTGCTCCGAGGAATATGACGAATGTCCAAAAGATGGGACCCACAGACTGTTTTGAAATGGAGTTGGATAAATAGCCTATGTTTTGCTTTTAAAACAGTGTGTGTGTGTGATTTTGGTTGGATGACAGTTGTAGGATGACGCAGTCTCTCTCTCTCTCTCTCTCTCCACACACACACACACAAGCATTGCAATCTTGACATCGCAGCCTGTCCATTATGCGGTCACACCAAACGCGAATAGAGTGCCAAATTCACGTCTATCGCGTCTGGTTCGACGCTAGTCCAAAGCGAGGATGCGCGTATAAAGCCACGTTTGAAGTGAACGCGCGTTCAGAGCTTTGACAGTTCAGAGCTAGCCGATGGTACAGATTAGGCTATGTGTCCCTAAAGAACCCGCGTATCTAACAGTAGTTCCGCATTACATTAATTAATATGCACGCAAGTTTTATTTATTTATATACCGTGTATTCTCCATTTAAATTCGTGCACCGAACCGTGACGCCCGTACCGTTTCGGTTCGATACGAATACATGTACCGTTCCACCCCTAATATATATATATATAAATAAACAAACAAACTCTACAAATTAACTGAAATATATATCATATAAAAGTTAAATTATGAGACTACGAATGAACTGAAGTCAAGGCAAGTTCATTTACATAACACAGTTTGGCAATTCAAAGTGCTTTACAGAAAGAATTTAAAATAAATCACAAAATAAAAGCAAAGAAAATTAAAACTGTTGTAAAGGAAATTAAAATATACAATAAATTAAAAGAATAAAAAGATGATGCATAGATAAACTTCTCATCTGGCAAAACACTGGTTTATCATATTTTTCACAACTCCCAGTTTTATTCTGAGATTTCCTCATGGTGATTACACCGTCTATGGTGTTCTTTGGGCGTGCCAAAGAAATCTATTTGAAAACTGATGAAGCACAACTGTTCATAATTCATAAAACATATTTGCTGAGATAATACTAAATAACTGTATCGTTACTGTAATGAGCTCAACTCACCTGCCCCCTCTGCCCACTTCGATCGTCGTGCCAACCCCAGGCATCTCCGTGGGACCGTGAGCATGGTGAGAGAGATGAGCGATACCGCACATACTGCTACCCCGCCCTCGGAAGGGTCTGACCAGGGCCAACTGGCCACAAGTCCCGGACGTACCTTTGAGGAAAAAAATACAGATAATCATTTACTAAGACTATATGGATCAGACTGCAGCCGCTCACTGGACGAGAGAGAAACCATTTTTCAATTCACGCATACTGAGATTTACAACGTAGTACAACTTACAGCTTGATATTGACAGCCTGTTCTCCTCCTGAACCCAAACACACCATCTGGATTTCGTTCTCCTCCTCGACTTCTGAAGAACCAGAGAGCATCTGAGGAAATGAAAAGGAGAATGTTAAACCAATGAGAAAGCAGAAAAGGATTCCCATGAACCTCTGTGAATTAACACCGAGTACCTGTGAGAAGGGTTCATCGTACTGAGCTGGGAAAGTCATACTGATTGAGGTCTTTAGTGTTAAAGACTGCCGGGCCTGAGTGAACAGAGCCTGCAAACGGCAGTGGCTTTGCCTTCTTCTCATACTTCCGTTTCTGCCGCACAACCTCTGGCTTATCCATCTATAGCCGAACATTAGAAACAAATACACACCCTGTTTATTAAATGACTATCACTAAATAATTATGTTGTACTGGACAAAAATGTGAATACATAGAAATATTAAGATAACTTAACAGAAGCAAAACGCAACAAGTGGCACAGAATATGATTTTATCATAAGGGGAAGACAGCTTGCCCAGATAAACACAGCTCCGAGCGTGTACCTTGATTTTGTAGTCCCGGTCATGTTCTGTGTGTCTGTACTGGTTGCTGTTTGTGATTGGGATCAGAGGGATGACTGGTTTCTCCAAAGCCCTCTGAGCCAAAACTTACTGCCATCACCTCCCCTCCAAAATCAGACATGTTGTTCCTAGACACACACACACACACCATGAGCTCAAACAATACCCACTCCAGGGATAACCAATCTATAATACCACGGTTCCCAAAACAAGGAATTTATGAGAATTTATTAAGTGTCTGTGACTACAGGAATTTAAATTTCGCACGTTTTGAAAAACAATTTTAGGCACCAATAAAATATTTATAGTGCTGAATATAAGAAGCATATATTCAAAACATGATAAAATAGATTTAATACACAAATTATAGATTTTTCTCAGTCTGGACTAGGGATGGGCAGTCGATTAAATTTTCTTTAGTCGATTGATTGGAAGAGTTAACGATCGAATATCGACTATTCATTAATATTTTTATATTCAAATTTATTATATTTCACTTTTTATAAATTAAAAATGCAATGTATATACAACAATAAAGCGTGTTTTTCTTCGATTAGATCTTTATTACAAGATGATCAACTTGTGGCAGTTAAACTGGGCGTTCGGTTAGGCTAAATTTGAAGATATGCGCGGCGGTGCTCTAACGTAATGCAACTGAACCTGCAGCTGCGAGTTGGCCCTCGTGAGACCCTCGTTTGTTCCAAAATAATAAATAATAATAAAAATAACAACCAAAAACATAATAACATTTAGATCTGACAGGTTTTGTCAAAACGTAACTCAATCAAGGCACGAGAGTCGAGAAAGGGTGAGAGAGATTAGCCTACCTGACAATCAATTAGGCTAGGCTACTTAAAGCTTCATAAAAAATAACTCGCATACAACTTCTGCTCCAGTCTACTGATTTTTGTTGAGAAAGATAAGCATGTTGATGACATGATCTGGGGTCAGACGTGACCGCAACCTGCATGGTGACCGTCAAGCCTTGTTTACACTTTCGCCTGGCACTTCAGCGCCGTGAGCGCTGAGTCTCTGCAGACTGCGCGCGCACCTCCCCAAACGGACGAGGTGTTTATATTTATACTCATTTATGCCGCGCGCACCTTCACGCTCGTGCGGACGCGTCAAGTGTAAACAAATGCTTCAGTCCAGCCGCTGAAAACACCGCTCTGATGAGGGGACTGACGTTGCCGGGATGCACAGGTACCTCCGCGCTAACATGACCAGCCCGGGGAACACGTTCACTTTCCACTCACACTACGCAACGCAGCAGCATTAGTTTAATGATAATCGATAACAAATTAACGTGATCGACAAAATTCTTAATGATCAATAATCGATCGTCGATTAATCATGCCCATACCTAGTCTGGACAGCACTCAAACTTCCTGTTCTTGAAATCTCCAAGTTGAACTTGATCACATGACTTCGAGGACCACAAATGAAAGGTGTATGACGTTTGTGTGTACCTCTTGCTCTACGATCTCCAGCGTGAGGTGTAGCAGCTCTCTTTTGCTCTTCTCTCGTCTCTTGATCATCTCCAGGATGGTGACGGCCCGGCTCAGGTCCCTACGCAGCTTCAGCATTTTCTCGTAAGAAGCTTCGTCGTTCTTGCGATTCTGCACAGGAAGAAAACGTGTAAATCTTTTCTCTTGCGATTCCATACAGAGTCACTTCCTTATGTGTTTTTCCTCTTACCTTTCGGGTCTGCATCTTCTCCGTTCTGCGCCTGAAGGCCACGTAGGGGTCACTGGTGCTGGAGCCGTCACGCTTCTCCTGTTTGACAATAGGGATGAAAGAACCGCTCTGACACGCTTTCCTCTTCTTGCTCCAGTACTCGTACACCTCCTTTATCAGCTCGTCATCCTCCTTCAACAAGAGTTTGGCCTCCTGCAGAGACACCGGCTGAGAGAAAGAATGTTTCTAATTAGGCTTCTTCTCAAAATAACAGCCTATTGAACATTAATACCATTAGTAGTGGTCAAAAGACTGTCAAGGCTGAACATGGGATTTCTTTCTTCAGGTCTAGTTGGGCCTTTTAAGTGGGGTCACTCTCATAGAGGCGAACGATAACAATTGACAGACAATTACAATCAATTAACTTAAAAAATGTGTACTTCATCCAATGAAAATTATGTTCTTGGCTGTTGGTGTAGAAGCTAATATAGGTATCATTGTTCTAGCCTTAAACTGACCTTAACAAACGATTCCAAAGCATGTCAAGTTCAATTGTTCATTCAATCTTAGTCAATTAAATCAGTAGAATTCAAAACAATAAATCAAACTATATGGGATATCTAAGATTTTTGAGATAAACTAATTCTTTTATTCAGCAAGGATTCATTAAATTAAAAAAAGTAACAAAAGTAACAAACATTTTGTTGCATTATAAAAGTCTTTCCTACAAAAAAAAAAAACTTTATTCAAAGAAACCTGAAAAAATGTATATGGTTTCCACAAAAATGTTAAGCAGCACAACAGTAAATCTGCATATAGGAATGATCTGAAGGATCACGTGACTCAAGATATCCTTATTGATGAGCCATGACTCAGGACAATAACAGGTCAAAATGATTAATTATTTAAATGGGTGGTAAGCTGTCCTTTCACAAGGTTGACTATCAGAATGAACGAATACTGCTGATCAACTGGCCTGACTCATACACTACCGGTCAAAAGTTTAGGGTCGGTAAGATTTTTTACGTTTCTAAAAGAAGTCTCTTCTGCTCACCAAGGCTGCAATTTTTTTGATAAAAAATACACAAAAAACACAGTAATATTGTGAAATATTATGACAATTTAAAATGACTTTTTTATGTTAATATATATTAAAATGTAATTTATTCCTCTGAAAAAAAGCTGAATTTTCAGCATCATTACTCCAGTCTTCAGTGTCACATGATCCTTCACAAATCACTCTAATACGATGATTTTATGCTCCAAAAACATGTATGATTATTATCCATGTTGAAAACAGTTTTTTACATTTTTATTTCAGGATTCTTTGATGAATAGAAAGTTCAAAGAACAGCATTTATTTAATTAGAATCTTTTCTAACATTATAAATGTCTTTACTGTAACTTTTGATCAATGTAACTCATCCTTGATGAATAGAAGTATTGATTTCTTATTTATTTCCCCCAAAAATAAAATACAAATTCTTACTGACCCCAAACTTTTTAAAGGGTAGTGTTTAATGTAACAAAAGCTTTCCATTTCAGATAAAAGCTGTTCTTTTCAACTTTCTATTCATCAAAGAATCCTGAAATAAAAATGTAAAAACTGTTTTCAACATGGATAATAATCATACATGTTTTTGGAGCATAAAATCATCATATTAGAGGGATTTGTGAAGGATCATGTGACACTGAAGACTGGAGTAATGATGCTGAAAATTCAGCTTTTTTTCAGAGGAATAAATTACATTTTAATATATATTAACATAAAAAAGTCATTTTAAATTGTCATAATATTTCACAATATTACTGTGTTTGTGTATTTTTATGAAAAAATTGCAGCCTTGGTGAGCAGAAGAGACTTCTTTTAAAAACATAAAAAATCTTCCGACGCTAAACTTTTGACCAATAGTATATATCAGCCAATGAATAATCATTAGCTCCACTGGGCTTACAGTTTGACCCATAAATCAGCTGCAGAACAAGCATGCCCTTACAGAAACACTAGTGCAGTCTAGGGAACCGTTCATGCATACAAACATAAATTGCTTTAATATGCTTAACAAGAAACAAACACACACTTCAATTTTCCTCAAGCAAGCAAAACGTGTTACAGCTACACTCTCATCTGCAAATGTTATCAATTCAAAACAGTCTTGTGGTCTAAACTGCAAAGCATAGCACCAGCAACGCCAAGGTCATGGGTTTAATTCCAAGGCAATGCATAAACTGATAAAACGTATACCTTCATTGCAATGCAAGTCACTTTGGATAAAAGGATCTGTCAAATGAATAAACATGCAAATGTAAAAATTGATTGTATGAAAAAATGTCCGCTATTTTTATTATAATAGCGTGATTTATTAGAAATCCATAAAAACATTGACATGTCCAATAGTCAAATAAAATCCATCTGAAGGGTCTCTAAAATGAAACGCTTGAGCACAGATCACAAAACGTAAACTGACTCAAGATCAAAACCACAATTACAATCCTTAAAAAATATAAAGATAATGAAAGATATTCCGAGTTCTGTCCGCCTCTGGTACCTGCTGTCCGCTGCCTTTCTCCAGCCTGTCGATCATCTCTTCAAACTGCAGGGCCCCTACGTCCATCTTCTTCTTCAGCTTATTTACAAATGCCTCATCCTCGAGTCCAGGTCATAATCTGGCTGTTCCGTGTCCAGACTGAACGCTGCACATAGCAAGAGTAGATTGGAGAAAGAACAACCTGAGTCAAAACAGTTTTAATGTGAACCAAAAACACAATAATAACTTTGACTGCAGGTAAACAAACAGACCATGTAGTAATTAAAGGTCGACCATGCAAATTAGCCAACGTGTGGTTTTACTATATAATATTTATTTATGAGACTCCCGTCTCTAACGGCTCAGTCTGTGGGCCCTACTGGTTAATATGCTATCCTCTTCCTTCCTCCTCCCCACCTTGACTGCTTTGATATAAAAAAATTGCGGAGGCAGGTGACGGTGCTTTCACACTGGGCTCGTTTGCTGCGCTCCGAGACCGAGGACATTTGTTCCTGGTGCCCCCGCAGCGTGGGTCTGGTTTCACACTCAACTTAAAGGAGCTGTATGTAAGAAATTTATTTAAAATAATCATAAAATGGCCCTGATATGTCACAAGACATTAAGAAATCATGTTCATTTCAAATACTTATATCACTGACAACAGTAGTCCAGCCAGGATATTGTCATTTAAAAAGTAAAGTTGCAGCCCTCAACTGATGTTGATGTTGTCATGTTGTGTTTTGGTCTGATGCTCCACCCTCCACCGATCTACCAGTCAGCCGCTACAAATGTGTCAGATTAAAAAAATTCAGGATCCTGCCGCCTTTCTGGCAACCTCGTGTTCGGGGGGAAGGGGATACACTGCTCTAGGTATTTTGAATGTTATTGCAGTACCAGTTTTGGCCACAATCTTACATACAGCTCCTTTAATTCTACCGAACCCTGGTGCGTTCCCCTAGCACTGAGATATTCGTTCTGGGTAAAGGCTGAACGACTCACGCTGTATGTGAATGAGCTGTTTGGGCATCCTGAAGTCCCCTGGATAGAGGGACTCATAGTAAGCGATGTTGCTCTCAGCCTCTGGGACGGGAATCACCATGTTGTCTCTCTTCTCCCCGTACACCTGCTGAGCAGAGATCGCCCGCTGGAGATGGTGCTCCTACATAAAAACAGACACATAAGGCACGATTTACTAAAGTGTAATTTAGTGTGGGGTTTTAAACATTTGCTTCCATTTAGTTTTGTACAGAGAGTCAGGTTTAACCCTCTGAGACCTAAGGGTATTTTTACAATTCATTTTCCGTCTGGTGTTATTTACTAAAAAAGCTTGTAAAACATCAACCCTTTGGTGCACAGACAATTGACACACCTCTTTTTTTCAGGACAAATTGAACTTTCAGCATATTTGTGTTGCATTGATGTCACCTGAATGTAAAATAAGTTATGGGACCATAAAGGCAAATGAAAAAATTAATCGGAAATTGAATTACTCAAATATTTATTGAAATCACACACAAATAAATAAAAGCTAAGCAAATTTCCTCTGGAAAATAGTTTGTTCATGTCTTTGGAGTCATGGAGCACAGGAATAAACATTATAACTTGTACAGAACCAAAACTATTGACATTTTTCCAAAAGAAGTCCAGGCGTTTGGGGCCTCATGAAATTCAATGGTGCCAAGCCTCAAAACAGTTCCTCTCAGCAATCACACAGAACTGGTTTTGCATTTCTATTAGGGCTGCAGCTATCGATTCTTTTTGTAATCGATTAATCTAGCACTTTAATCGAATCGATTAATCGAGTAATCGGATAATTTGTTTGTGTGTTTTTAAGCAACCAAAACAAATAATGTATTACGAAAATGATAAGGTGTTGGCATCTATTTCTTTAAAAAACTAGAGGTATTTATTCCAACTGCAACATTTGGCTCCACAACTAGCCTATTTATTGCAATTTTACCCATTTAGTGTAAGTGCCAGTGCCAACAATTATATAACAATACAGTTAAAACAATTTACTGCAAAACATGTTACATGTAGCCCATAACATGTAAAACTTTGAATACAAACTTAAATAGTAATGGCCATTTGGTCATTTTTTATTAGTTTTGTCTTAATACAACATTACAAAAAAAGGACTGCACCTTCTGCAAATTACCCACCTGAAAACAAAAATAAATTAATATAAAATATCAAGCCAAACAGGTACACAAATGTATGGAAATAAAACAATTATAAATAAGAATCAGACTTTTTCAAGTGTAATCTCAAGACAAACATCAGTGTGCGTGTGTGAGTGTGTCACAATATTTGTTCCTCCATCACATCCCGGTGTATACAGTGAATGTATATGGAATTTTTTGATGCGTGGCTACATAAAAGTTTAAGCATATGATGAATTGCCGTAATTGGTCTGACTGGCGCATGAGAAAGACAAAGGGTGCACGCGCTCACTACCTCTCTGCCGTCGTGCGCGAGCCGCGGTTAGGAGCTCAACATCTCGCACGCGCGCACGCACTAGATTACAGGATATTTTAACTTGCGAATTAATATGCGACGGTAAAACTAGTTCGATCACGAGTGGCTCAACAGGTAGATCTATAGACAAACTCATCTTTCATGCATTCGACCGAAGGGGTTGACATTTCAGCGTGAGAAATCGGGGGTATGGCGTGAGAGCGTGAGAATTGGCTCAATTGCGCGCAGAATGCGTGAGAGTTGGCGGTCCTGCCAGGTATACTTTGCAGTTGACACATTGCATCTTGTTCTCTTCCTTTATAAACATATAATGATCCCAAACTTTAGACATTCTCTGCCATTTATGAGGTCACATGAAGTCAAAAGTATCATGCGCTATGGTGTGCTTCCTGAACAACGGTCCGTGTGAATCAATCAGATCCCTGCGTGCAAGTAAAGTGCGCGTCATAGGAATTTAACGAGGCTTCGAAGGCAGATTTTTTGCCTCGAGGAATTTTTGTAATCGAGTAACTTGAGGAATCGTTTCAGCCCTATTTCTATTTTATTTATTATTTTATGTATTATATTATTTTTATTCTTTTATAATACATTTACTACTATAATACTTTTTGCAGTAAATAAATAAATGGCACTTCAGCTGGGTCTATCCTGGTAATCTAGTTCCTCATCTGTCAAAAAGCTCTGTTCTCCTGAAAATCCCTCATCATGCAATGCACCAAAATAGACCAGTGCTTGCTTTATTTACGTCTATTTCTTTTGCGTATCTCGCGTTGTGAATTGCGTGTCTGCTTGCGTTTCTATCTCTCTCCAACGCTTGGTTCATGCGTCAGTGACGCACACCAATGTTTACAACGGATCAGCCTGTAATTGGTCAAAAACCATCACGTGATATCAAGAATGGCCGCTAGCATCGGAGCTAGCGGCAAAAATGACGGAATATTTATGAATTATGGACTTCAAGAGTATCAAAGTTTAGACAGAAATCGTTTGGATTTATTGCTGAAAACCTCTGAAAGGAAGCACAAGTTCCAGGCTGGATAGAAAACCTTCTGTAAAGGCTAGAAAGACACCAAAGGCACCCCCGTGATAGCTAGCTCGTTAGCTTTCTGCTGGAAAAAACGGTAAGAAAATCGATAAATCTGTCATCGAGTTATGTAAACATTTATCGGAGGTGACGTGTGGGATCGTCGACGATGCCGTCGGTCTCTGATAGTTAAGAACAGAAAACAAATCGAAGTGATTAAGTATTGTGAAGATTAGGCAAATTAGTCCGGTGAAGTAAGACTGCGCACGACTTTCCAATTCTCACTGGATTTCGTCCTTCATTAACAAAAAAGAAAATATTTTTTTCATGAGCCCAAATATTCAAATAATATTTTTGGAAAATGCCCATCCCTAATCTCAAAGCATTGTGATCTCAAAAGTAGAATGCAACAGTGCAAGTGCAAAACACAGTGGCCAGATGAGAGGTAGAAGTCTACAACAGTCAAACAGCACAACGCGTTCACAAAACTAGGGACACACCAAGCGGCAACATTCTAATCTGAAAGATGAAGCCTACCCGGAAGTGCGATAAACTGCAATACATCTCAAAACCGCTAGAGGCCGGTCCCAAAAGGGAGCAAATATCCATAGACGTCATGTTACAATGTCCGTTTTCACAGCATAAATTCATGTTTATAGTTTGGTCCCATGGACTTTTATTGTAATCTTCAATATGTTCCACGTGCCTGACAACTGTGAGTGGGGCGATTTTTTTCTAACTCATTAGTTTAGATCATGTTTAGATTTAACATGTATGACAAAATAAGGGCGGTTAACTTTGATTGACAGCTGATAACGGGCTGCGCCGAGTGAATTTGACGTCTCGTCCATGATCTGACAACACATCATACCACCTCTGTATCCTTTCTGAAACTTTTCTATTTTCCAAGATTTTCCAGTATGGCGCCGCCCATACCCGCCATTAACAGCCTCAAACCTGTTCTTCAAGGAGTCTATGGGTGACGTCACAGACGCTTTGTCCATATTTTTTTACAGTCTATGGGACACACAGAAAGGTAAATTCTGGGCCGAACACCAAAAATTCTGAATGCATTTAGCTGAAAACCTAAACTAAATAATAAATAATTCAAACTTATTTAATGATCAACACGCAAATAGCCATTGCACATACAGGAGTTTTTATTAAAAATGTAATGATGATTGTATCTACTCATTTAAATGCCAATAAACTGTAATAACTTGTTTTAATTACAGATTTAGGCTATTCAAACATAGCCTGAGAGGCAACACTAAAAGGTCATGTAAATAATGAATATAGGTCTATTTATAGCGCATATTGAGAAAAATGCTGCACAGCTGGAATTATTTTCTTTAACTACAGGTCAGAAATGAGAATATAGACACTAGCTTCCTTGAGGTAATTGTAAAGTTAAGTGACATCGTATAGCCTACAATCCGTTTTATTGAATTTTTTTCCCAGTGGAAACACTAATTGAGCATTTACATGAAACAGGATTCACTTTGTTCTAATATATCCATCATACTAACATACTTTCTGGTGTTCATTAGGGCTGCACAATATGGTTTGCAATGATGTTAAAATAACACTATGCTACAGTAAAACACTGCTGTTCACTTTCAGAATTTGTAAGGAGGTTTTCTGGTCACAAAAAGAGTGTAAAACGAGTATGTAGGTTATATAATTTTAAATATTTTATAGATAATTTAAGTTTATTTCACACACTTTAAGCATTATAGTATCGCATATCAAATATCGCATTAATGAGTTATCGCATTTTTATTCAATATCGTAAAGTCCTAGTTTTTTATTTCCATGTTTATTTCGTGCTGTTTGTTTAACTTTAACACAATGGTAGCGTCACGGCTATATAAATGGCAAAATAAAAGGTCAATATCACGATCCATAAAATTGATTAGCCTATTATATAAAACACTGCGCTAAAAAGCGCCAAAATGACATGTATTGTTTGAATTTAAAAGTTGAAGCTCTGCTTCATACTAATAGTAACACAGCTTTTTGTGATTATTGGATGGTAGGTGCACTACAAATGTTTAGTGTTAAGTTCATCAACAGAAAACAGCACAAAACATATGATTTTAGATAGAAACCATATTACTGATTAAAACAGAGAAATGAATATCATCAGTCCAAAGCTAGCATCAACAAAGCTGACATGTTAACTGTTGTAGCTTGTCCACGTTGTGCACACAAAACAGACATTTAATAGTGCTCCTCCGACGGCACATTTTGACTGTTCAGCATGTTTTGGTCACTGATTTTCATGAAAAAATGTTAGGACATTTTTATGCATCCCTACTTAAAACATTAACTGAACTGAACTAATGGACTGCTGTGGTCTATCCTTAGTTCCAACCAATGCAAGGAAACCATTGACAAAGCAAAGCTGGGATATGTCAGACGCAAACCGAACCAAAACATGGACATGCCAGTACAAAAAAACTGCACATGCTCCAATCTTCTCAGCAGACACTGACCTCACTAAACATTGTTTTTCTCAAATATACATTCACTTACAAGATTGTGAACACTGCCTCTCTGACAAACTAAACTCAACAAAAAGGTTTCATGTTTTTTTTTGTATATACATACACACATTTACAAATCACCTCAACATTACACATCAACATATGAAATAATTATAATATGCTCACTATCTGAACATTCAAAAGAACAGCATTTATTTTGAAAATAATTATTTTGTAACATTATACATGAAGAGTTCAGATGCAAAAGCCTCTAAGTGCCATTTGAAATTTTCTTCTAAAATTACAATTTTTATCAAGCTTGTACATTTAAGTTCAGGTAATTTCACTTAAATGGCAATAAAGATTACCTATTGTCATTTAAGTGAAATTACTGAACTTAATATACAAGCTTGATAAAAATGGTCAGTTTATAAGAAAATTTCAAATGGCATTTAGAGGCTTTTGCATCTGAAATCTTCACATATCTTTACTTCAACTTCAATCAATTTAATGCATTTGTTGAAGAAAAGTAACAATTTATATTATTAATATTTTTTAAAAGATCTTACCCCAAAGTTTTAAATGGTAATGTGTCCACACAGGGGAACTAGAGTTTTATATACAAGCTGGCAAAGACTGATTCAGTGACAAAAAGTTAAGGCTTAACCATAACCTGGCATCAAAAAACAAATGAAACATAGGATATCTGATTACTTTCCATTACAAACCTATAATGCAATTTTAACGCCGTGACTACACTGCGTGTATTACTAGCACAAATGTAAACATCATGAATGTAAGGCTACTTGAACTTCTTTCTCTTATCTGATTAGCAAAACATCTAACATTAACTTTCAGTGACTTTAATAAAGTTGAGGAAGCCTGAAAATTAAACTTCAAACAGAGATGGCAACTTTTGAGTTCCGCTTTGAGTGAGAAATTATTCCTATTAAATAATTATTCATAAGCTTGCGATTCAATATTGATTAGTTCTTTGAACACATACATGGATATGTATTAGGCTAGACTTAATTTATATTGAAAATCTCTCAACTAACAAACAATACAGGGAATTATTAGAAGTTAAAATTAACAACTGATTTGTATACAATTGCATACAATACTGTCTTTAATAAAATAATCAATAATGAATATGTAATAGTGCATAATCTCAGCAAAACGTTCCTCTCTAGAACATTTTTCTTTGCTGCTAATTATAGTTTATGGACACTGAGATGATCAGTTCACATGCACTCCAGCTTCGCTTGAACTCGGGCGGCTACAGCAATCTGTCACGACAAAGGAATGCCAAAACAGTTTTATTGTTAATTTTGTAATAAAACGAACATAATACGAAAGCTAAGACTTTGTTTCATATCTAAATTAATCTGCAGTCTCTTGTTGTCGGTCAGCGCATTGTGTTTTTCACAGCGTGAGAACACTCTCAATAAAAGTCCCACGGTCAATGTGCCAGTGCACCCGGACACCCCTCTAGCTCTGCCATAGTATCAAGGGTTTCCAGAAAAAAGCATCACAACTGTTTTCAACATTGATAATAATAGGAAATGTTTCTTGTGCACCAAATCAGCAGATTAGAATGATTTCTGAAGGATCGTCTGACACTGAAGTAATGATGCTGAAAATTCAGCTTTGCAATCACAGAAATATATTATAATGCAACACAATAAGGTTTATTTGCGAACATGATTTAATGCATTAACTAACATGAACAAACAAGGAGAATTTTTTTTACTGTATTTGTTAGTCCTTGTCTAACGTTACTAAAAACAAAGCTGTTCATAGGCATGTTGGTTCACAGCGCCAACTAGTTTTAGCAAATACAACTTTTGATTTTAATAATGTATTATTACAGTGTTGAAATTAACATTAAAGCTGCAATACCTAAGATTGCATGCCGCTAGAGGGCGCTACATTCAAAACAACAACAACAACGGCTTTGCTTGATGAGCGGCGGCTGGAGGAACGCGGAATGATGGGAACTGTTGTTTTCAACTCCACCGTGGATAAATCAGTCAGACGGGAATCAAAAATTAGTTGTCATGGATGAGGTAAAGTTCGATTTCTATAAAATGTTGCGTTTAATGACATGCTTGTTTTCATTAAACTAAATGAGCGCAAGAAAAGTCAGGTTTAAAAGTAAATTAGTTATCACAGATGTTACTGTCCGAGTCACTGGACGAAGCTATGGTGGAGAGGGTTTGAAGTCAAATCGGTTACTAATGGATCCTGACTTCGCCCTATGCTGCAATATGCTTTTAGTTTTGCATTCATTTACAGAAATCAGCTGCTTGAATGACAATTGCTGATGTTATTAGATTTTTCAGCTGAGATTCTCAATTAATTCAGTTCAACGGATGCTCTGAGGTAAAATTTTCAGACTGCAGACTCAGCAACGATTGTATTTAATTGTACAGTACAATCATAACAGAACAGACATTATCTTCCTTTCATGTCATTAAACATAACAATATTGCTGGCCATTTACTTGATGAGAAAGTGCGCGTCCGGTGTGCGATACTGGACTTTGTCCTAGACGATGGCGCGCTCTTCTCGTCCAATATACGACCCCTTTTACAGCCAATAGTTCACATTCCGAGAATAATTGAAAAGAATAATGCACCAGAATGTGCTCCATTCCATTACAAATGCGCGAAACAAGCTGACGTTTGTTTGCTTGATAGACGCAAACGTACAACTACAACTTCCGCATTTATCCAGGACTACACGTAAGTACAAGCGGAAACCGAGATTGACAGTGCGGATATGACAGCGAATGACTGGCGACTCCCAGCTCACCCCTGTTCACACGCCCCGTTTCCTTGGTTAAAATCTCAATTTTCTCACGATTTAAACATTGCTTTAAACATTTGGAATATTGTAAGTTATCATCTTAACTAAATATATAACACTGGCCTTGTGATTTTGGGATATTTTAATGCAAAAATCTTAGGTATTGCACCTTTAATAGAGATTAATATAGATGCTGTAGAAGTGCAGTTCATTGTTGGATCATGTTTACTAATGGAATGAACTAATGTTAAGAAATGAAACCTTATTGTAAAGTGTTACCAATTATTTTTTAAAATGTATTTTTTTTTAAGTATGACAATATTGTGAGATATTTCAATCAAATAAATGCAGCCTTGAGGATCAAGAGGACACTGCTTTCCAAAAAAAAGTCATTCTTAATTATTCCAAACTTTTGACCACATCATCCGCTTAAAATCCACATAGACAAACCACTAATGTTGGTCCCTGATATTATGAGCATATAAAACAGTCAGTGGGACAGCAGCACATACACTCGTCTGCCATCTCACATAAACACCATAGCATGAACAGTCTTGACACCTGTCCCATAGTGCTGAGGTTAACACCAACGTCTAGAATTTTAACACATTCACTTTTAGACACGTTTACTACATGCATATTATTTCCCCCAGCACATTTGCACGCATTAACAGACCAGTGTGGAAAATGTGAATCATACTCATTCAAGATTTGTGAAGATATGTGAAACAATATTTCAAAGATATGTGGAACAAGAACAACGTTGTTTAAAACATGTTGATTTATTTCTTTGATGCTATGCATAAAAAAATTAACAACTGAGAAACAAATACAGAGACAAATGCCATGGGGGAAATAACTTAAGTTTAATGGATCTGATTCTAAATATTTCCACATTAGTAATTGCTGAAAGAGACGACCATTTCATTTGATGTGTATTTGATCAACTGATCCATGATCTACAGAACAGATGAAATAGAGATGTCGGGCTTCAGGTGCCCGTGTTGAGAAAAGAAAACAAGGCCTCACGTGCGCCCCTGCACCTAAACAGACCGGTCAGGGCCAGATATGTTTCCTGTCAATTCAGAGATGCATTCACAATGCACATATATGAAAATGCTTCTAAGCATACCGTCATTAAAAACACACAGTGAATAAAAAGAAATGTTTCCTTTGACATGACAGGTTTTCTGACCAAAAGCTTATGGCTCTTAAGAAAAAAAACATAAAAAATGTGACTTAATTGTGGCTCTTTAAAAAAAAAACACCTTTGCATGGCCACTTTGAACTGTTCGAATACGAAACATTAGTTCAATGATTGTTTTTGCTGGTGTTAATTGGTGATTTCTGTTTAAGGGCGCAGAGATTGGCGTCCCCTTTGGTTCAGTGCGCGTTACTGCACCTCCACGGAACCCTAAGATAATCAACAAAATGGCGGCCTTCCCCGTGGTCACGTGACTCCTTTGTACTCCGTAACCCGTCTACCGGCAAAAATACTGCGTAGTAATCACCTCCAATGCTATATTTGCAGAGAAAAACGTTTAATATTTGGGTCCAATATACTAAACATCAACCGTATCGTACCGTAGCTAGAGATTTGAAGCGTTTCTGCAGGAGAAATGGCGGCCATTTTGTGTACACTGGCGCAGAGAAGCAAGGGACGCGCCTCTTACAAGAAAAATGAAATTATTTCCAAAATACATGATTCGAAGCAATAAAACGTACCGATTCCTCCTCTTTCTCCATCCCCGTGGGCATCTGTGGTACTGCCCGGTTAATAGACGCATATTCGTGCAGATCGGGCAGGTCCTCGCAGCGGAAGACGGGTAGAGGCTTGGAAGCGTCCAGCGCCCGCGCCCGAAACGACAGTTTACTCATTTTCTTTATATTTCGAGATGCAGCATAAATCTATCCGATCCCTAATGTTCCCTACTGGTCCGATTAAAGTTCTCATGGATGATGCCGGTTCGGTGTCCAGCAGTGCACGGGTCGCTCGGTGGAGGTGGCGGGGCGAGCAGAGGCGCAGAGGCCGGGTGTGGGTCGCACTCTCTCGGTGTGTGTTTCCAACGCGCTCCGGTCCCTGATTCCAGGCTCAGTGCGCCATGGCCAACATGGCGGACATTAAAAACACTCTTTAACGGTTCGCTCGTGTTGGGCGGCCCAATCCCCCGATCCCAGATCAGCCATTCCCACATGGGTTAACAACGCATGCGCCTGTGGAGCGAAGGGGGGAGGGAGTGAAAACCACTCCCATACCTTTTGCAAAGCGCGCCTCTTCAAAAACATATATTTTTGCCCGGTATGCAAGCATGATATAGAATTTTAATTGATATTAGGGGGAAAACGCCTAATAATTCTTGGCTGCTGGTTCTACCCAATCCACCTTGTCAACGACTACACACGGTAAAACAGGTGATCTAGAACAGAAAAATACATAATCACATTTATACACTATATTTTAGTGCATTTCGTTGCCTTCAAGTGTTGCATGCTGTATTGTTGTGAATTTGAAAAAATAAAATTTTAGGGAAAAAAACAAAACAAAAAAAGTTTTTCCGTTCTTTTTTAATTAAATTGTTTATATGTTCATTATAAATAAATCATTATATAAACATTATAAATATTTACTGTCCCATTTGACCAGTTTGCTGAATAAACATTCATTTCTTTAAAATAAAATACTGAGAATGGTAAATGTGTGCATATAATTGTATATTTATCTGTGGGGACTAGTTTCGAGTTTTATGCCATCAGAGTGTGGAGAGAGTAAAGTGGAGATTTTTTGGCTGGTCCTCACTTTCTGACACCCATTTAAAGGGCTGTTTGAGGGTTAAGGCCACATTTACACATATCTTGGTAGGTATTTAAAGAAACAAATCTACCCCCCCCCCCCATTTCAATATTTATATTGTGCACACAACATAATTTTCAAAAAAGTTGTCATTTACATCAACCCACAAATACGCTGTCGAGTGGCAGTGCCATCATAACTATGCCAAACCTATGGATGGCAGTGTAGGTAGAAGGTTAAAGCCATGCAAGCCAATCAGAAGCCCTAGAATCAACAACAACGAATAACACAAGCAACTTCCGGTTCATTTCAAAACAACAAATATGGTGCAAGGTTTGTTTGTGTGGACAGACAGCGAGGTTGAGTTACTCCTTTATGTCGCGTTAGACTACATGGCAAGTTTGCACAAAAGTAAAAAGTACCACCTTGAATACCACCAGCATCCATGATCAGTAGCCAAACAAACTGTAAACATAGGACGCTCACATGGTGTTAAGCATTTTCTGGCACATAATGTGACGTTTGAGAACCTAAAACACTGTTTCTCCCAGTTGACACGGCAACACTTAACCCGAGTAATCAGAAATCTCCACTTTGGCCGGAGTTTTAAGAAATGATCGCTATCTGTGATAAAAATGGGGTTTTAAGCCTTAAAGTTCTGCATAATTAAGGTCACTTGAGTGACAGGTAGATTGCCGCTGCGGTCACTACTAGCTGACCGGTGTCTGCTGTCTGTTAGCCGTCACCTCAGCTAACCCCGCCTATAGGTGGTTTGCAGTCACATGATTGTGTTGACGCGCAAAATGCAGATGGAGGGCAAGGATGAAGAGCGCAATGGACGAGATGGAGGAAAGTCCGTACTGTACTACTTTAGACGCTATTACCAGAGAAATATATAACTTAAAAAAAAAATAAAAAAATCGAAACATATGTTGGACGTGATCCTTACGTTATGAAGAGGAGCGATTTTCAACTGAATTGAGAGATTTGCCTGCCATCGAGGCTGTAGATATCAGCAACTACCTCGTCTTACAGACATACTTTGACTTTACAAAGTTCGGAAACGTTACATGTTACACAAACAGCCACATAAGTGTATTTAAACACCTGAATAATGTAATTATAAGCCACATAAATAATGTATTAACTCACATTTGACGAAGTGATCACTGCACACACACAGGCATTTTCCCATTCGGCTCCTCCACACCGCAGATGTAGGTTTGCAAGGCATTTTTCCCAGTGTTTTTCTGTCAATTTCTTGTACTTTCCCCCTTATGAACAACAACTTTTGGCACACGATTAAAAACTCCTCGTGGTTTGATCAATTTGAGCAACCATAAACGACGCAAAACATAGGCATTTTGAGTTTGTTATAGTGCTTCCTAAATATAGAAAATCACTTCCTGCCCTCCATCTGCATTTCGCACCATGGCAACGCAGTGGCGTGACGTCATATGAAAACAAGCTATTTGCCCATTCTCCAGGAATGCGTGATCCAGGAATGCCGTGCAGTGACACACTGCCAAGATGGGGACGTACGGCTCAGTCCACTTTGGGCTTCAAAATTTCTCTTCAGAAACCTACGGATGATGTCACGGACACTACGTCCATTGTTTTATGCAGCCTATGCCCAAAACACACCAAGCCGACAGTCAGCCGTTGGCTCTAGTCGGACACCGTCTGGGTTTTTTGGGCCGTTGGTGAAAGAGAGAACTCTGAATAAAAGCAAAAGTGAACAAAGCAAGCAAAGTAAAGACGGACAGACAGAAGGCGGTTATAATTTTACATCATCTTACCTGAGCATTCGAATGCACAAATATTTTTATAAAACATGAGCCGACTGACTGAAGGTGATCAGCGTTATTGATTTGAAATAAGCAAGCGCTGCTTTTTTTACTGTTCGCATATCTGCAGTCCTAGTTTCAGTTTACCTTTTTGCAATGACAAATATCGACTAATAATACCACTGATATTGACAAATATTTTCTTACACGCTGGCACTAGTCACCTGTAGTCCTTTTGGTGTCAAGGTGTGTTTTGGTTGAGACGCAGTCGATGTGAGCAAATAACACAGTTAGCTTTCGTGGCAGATAGCTCTTTGATGTAAGCGTGGTGTCTCCCTGGCTTTAGGTTAGGCTAAGGCACTGGATTATTATATCAGTGAATGTTCTCACAAAGATAAGCATACATGTGCGAGTAAGTGTAAAGCCATATATTTTTGACCAAATCAAAAAAGATGAAAAAGCAAAAATGTGAATTTTTCAAATAATTCAATGCTAGTAAACATTTTATAAATCTGATATAGAAGTTATTCATTCATACTTCTGCAGTGATATTACTTTTCTAGGTGGATGAACATCTGGTTTGTGTTACTGACCTAATTCATGAGACCTATAGTTAAATCAAAAGTTAAACGGTAACAGCCTACATATTTGAAAATGTGCTTACCTTTGGTTCTACAAACTGAGAAATCATAATCTGTGGTTTATACTGTCGATGTGGAGCTCAATTTGCATCGGACTTCGGAGTGGGCTAACTTGGCAAACCTGGGCTAACGGAGTAGGAGATTGCAACCACACTCATGCGAAAACAAGGATACATATCAGGACATTACATGTAGTCACGGCAATGCTGACGTTAACATTAACAATTTGAGAACAAAGTATAATTTGCACGGTTTTGCGTAGATATGATAAGCAATTTTTAGATTTAATCAGCGCAATTTACGCCAATGTCAGAACCAAAACAAAAGTGGATGTTTCTTACTTGATCACCTTCCATTTTCCAGTGAAAATTCTTATGTTGGTCATACTTACAAAAATAATAATCTGTGATTCCGAATGCCAGTATCCATATCGGTGCAGTGATTGAAACCTACACACTCTCCTCAAACATTGTGTTTATTCACGCTGTGCTGTGTCGAAGAACAACTCACATAAAGTTGATAGCTCCACAAATAACTGCAATTGCATATTTCAAACAGAGATGGCGACAAAGAGGAAAAACTACGGACTGCAGCTTTAATTAAAGTACTACTTTTAACAGCTGCATAAAATATTTTGTTTATGTTAGACTAAATCACTTGATTTTCACATGGACATCAGGGAAGCAATGAATCAAAGACGTGAATCTTGTATAAATGCTCGTCAAAGAAGATGACAAGGCCTAAATTTGCCTTGAAAAGAAGATTTATCCCCAGCTTTATCTTAGTGATGTTACAGCACAATCTAAAATACTATTCCCACTGGAAACAACAGACAAGTGCCTCATGACGGTAATGAGACGCCCACAAGATCATGTTTCACTGCAAAAACATGCCTCATTCCCCTTCGGTCTCCCAATGCAGTTACACCTTAATAAGACCACAGCACATCAAGTAACAAGAAAAATATCCAGATTTATCAGCATGGAATTATAAAAATCCATGCATTATGATGTAACCACATGTGTTGAGGTGTTATCTGATTGAAATCTCAAAGATGAAGTACCTAAGAAAATCTAGCTCAAATGTAGTTTTACCTGCACTCCCAGAAGACTGCCATCACCCACAGGGGACCCGTCTGACCCTCCAGAGGGGCAACAATCCATCCAGCATCGTCCATCCCTGTCACACACATTGACATATGAGCACTGACCATGACCAAGACCATAATCTTGACCTCAAGGGTGAAGGTGTTGCCATCTCTGGGACAGCAGCCAAATTATGACATAAGTGCAAATGCTCACAGCTTTCTTGTACCAACAAAGGGGCAGTGCTGTGTGTTGTTTTTTCCACTTTAAATAAGACAAATCTGCAATAGCGCCACCATGCTAAAAGCCTGAACTATAACGGCATTTTCTGTCGCTTCGCGCAAATCCATATGACCGTTCACAATTATGTCACTTCAAATCCGGATTTTACGTAAATGAACAACGGGCGCTCGCTCGTGCGACGAAGCTCGCGGAGCGGAAGAGAATGTAAAAGCCGCTCGGCTAACCGAGAGGGGAAAAACATCTGACAGGACAAAAAACGAACCGTGGCGAGCTTTTAAAAGAGGATGACACGTAGACTCGCGGTTTAATGTGGGGGGACGATGCGGCCATCCGCAGTCAAACCTTCTGCAGATATTTAACCTGCGCGAAAAGTGCTCCGTCTTTGTTTCTACCTCGCGAGCGATCATAAAAATTCCGTCATTTTATCAAAGTGTGCAGTTATCAAGGCAGACATAATTTAGGAAGATATTTTGAGTTTATTTTCCAGGCTGATGTGACAATGATGTTAGGAATATGCTGACGCTCGCCTGCCAAGTTCACAGTTTGACTCCCTCATTCAGCAACCCTTTATGTTATTAAAAATACATTAATCGATCAATCCACTTTAAAAGGGAGGCAGGCATAAAGTCAAGACTTACCAGCTCTAGTTCCAGAGATAAACACGGGTCTGTCCTGTATTTGCCACATTTCAATGTTTCAGACGGCATAACTGTGTAACGCATCAAGGTGGTGTTTGGCAAACAAACGGCACAGTCGTCAGACATACTGTCTCTCTCTCTATCTCTCTCTCTCTCGCGCCGTTGCCTTCCGCTCGACACGGCGATTAGACAGTCTCCTCGGTTAAACGAAGACAACGCTACCCCGTTAAACGATCCGGCAGGGAAATGAAGGAGTTATTTGCGTCAGATTAAGGCTGTAAGCAGACCCCGGGGAGAGTCCGAGACTGCCACAGGGTTAATAACTTTGCAATGGCAGCGAGACGCCGCCTGATTGGTCAGTGAGTGGCACCAATCACCTGTGGGAAGCTTCAGGCATATGATCTAAGTGGCAACATGAAGAGATGGTGTGGCAGAACTAATAACTGAAAAAAGATCATTTATGCCAAGGTTTCGGTATTAAATAATACTTTAAATACAACACAGTTTGTGTTAGCTTGTTAGGTTAGATGAACTTGACAAGATTATCAATACAAACACAACAACAACCAAAAACAACTGTGTTGTTTTACTTTTGAAGTTTTCCATGTGTAGTCTGTTTGGGGGTAAATGTGAGTCAAACTTGAATAACCATATGGCCTTTAAACGTTTTGTCATTAGTTTTGTGGCATTTAGTCCATATTTGTTTGCTTTACTGCAGTGTATGTGATGTAAAGACCTGTTCACACTAACTATAAAAACACGTCCATTGCAGTGTTACAGCGTATGATACATTTCTGTTTATTATAAGCATGTGTTGGTAAAGTCGATTAGTGATTTAGTGCGATTGTTAAAACTTTATAGTTATAATCATAGTTATCATCATTGGGGTAAACAGCCCTATACACTGATAAAATGCACTTTTAACAGATATATGCATTCACACTGTACTTGGGAAAGAAAAAAAAACAAAAATAGATGACTCATCCTGCACTACATAGATTTTTGTCCAATCAGTTGCTTTGTAGAATGATAATGCCCCTCCCCCAAATACAACCAGCCACTGATTAGCATGTATGGAGAAAAATAAATCAACCACACAAGTTGTATTATTCAACACAGTTTTATTGGCTTTATAGAAAGTATATCAAAATAAGAAGTCATGTTGGATCTTGTGACTTCCTGTGAGATTATGGTATTTCTGAGCCAATATTTACAAATAAGCGTAAAAAAACAACAACATACAACAACAACAAAAAAACACACAAGCAATAGAAAACTAGCTTCAGTTCTCACCTGGTAGGTTGTGACTAGGGTTGGGTATCGAGAATTGAGAATCGATTGGAACCGGGACTAACTTTTTCGCTTTCCCGGAATCGTTCGAAAGTAAAAATTTCGATTCCTAGTTTCGATATTCACAGTCCGCCGACCGGAAGAAGAAACCGCTGAACAACAGCTACGAAGAAGCGTCTCACCGGAAGTGTTGGCATAACCGCGCGAGTCGAACACTGAGTAGCTTACGTCGGCTTACGTTCACTTTTCTAAAAAATAACGAAATCTCAGCAAAATGCAAAATTTGTGACAAAAGGAGTATTTGTGACAGAAGGAGTATTTCCTTCAGAAAGACCGTTGGTTAGCAAGGTTAGCTAAACTTTTTTGACCCTGCCTCTTAAAAGAATCGGAAATCGAGAATCGTTCAGGAACCGGAATCGAAACAAGGAATCGAAATCAGAATCGTTCAAATTCAAACAATACCCAACCCTAGTTGTGGCTCAAAAATGCATTTGATTGAGAAGTGGACAGAAGGGAAAAACAATCCTAAAGGCACACCGTAAAATGCGAAATAAATAAATGTATCAAATATTAAAAGGAAAAATAACATTTATTGTTGGTATGAGTGTGTATTCTGGTCCAATGATCCAGACGTCATTAAATACAGTTTATTGAACTGTATTAAGTCACCAATGTAAAATCTGATTCCTGAAGCCAATACCAGTTGAGAACCCCTGCTGTAAGCCATAGAGAAGATCCATCATTTCCCCTCATATTTGGGGTTCACCACAGTTGTCACAGCACTCTTGTAGATGGGGTTCTCACCCTAAACCAAACAGAAAGAGCATTATCCCAATATTCTTCCTATAGCCAACGCAGCATCAACCCAACAAAATGTATTTATTGCAATATTATAAAATAAATATGAATAAAGATTTGCATACCGTATCCCATCTGGCATTCATTTTCTCTTTCTCGAATTTGGCGAACTCTCTGCGATCGTGAATAATCATGAGCAGCTTCCAGATGAGCAGAAGTGCTAAACCAATCAGAACGATTCCTGCGACCACACCCGCTATGATGGGGATGATGTCAGGGCCAGAGGGACACTCTGTCAACACAGACGCAAAGCATTATGGGACACAAGGTAGTCATCAAACTTACTTATCAATAACTATGAATTAAGAAATCAAGCCAACATGAAATAGAAGTTGCGATAGTCTTTTCTTGTTTATTATGACATGTCTGAGTGAAATGACTACGAGAATGAGAAAAAAAGAGTGCAGGATTTGATTTTGTCCATCGGGAATCGAATGGATTATTGTTTGCTACTACTATGATCTCATGTGTATGACAGTGCTGAAACACGCCCCATAATCACAGCCTAATGGAGCAGTTTTAGACTCACATTCTGACTAGAATCTGAGTATGACAACGTCAGGCTAGTGCCAATGCACATGTCAGAGAAAAGACATCATTGCGAGCGAGAAAAAAAGCATTTTTTATATTAATGATGATTACAAGTTAAAACAAATGGGTAAACCAATTACTATAAACACTGCAGTATTCTGTAAAAATAAGGATAGTCAATTTTGATTACTTAGTGACTTAAAGGTGCTCTAAGCGATGTTGGGTGACATCACTTCTGGTTGACGTTTGAAGTATTGTCAAACAAAACAGACTAGCTGAGACCGACTCTCTCCTCCTCATCCTGTCCCCTCCCCCTGTAGTTTTACGCATACTTCATTCAAGGTGTATGTCACCAAGTTAGATAAATGCTTTCATATAATGCAGAACAGAATGCAAGAAAAGATAAACATTACCAGAAACACACGATAAAATGCTTCACCACCTGAGGTTATAACTTTAGCTCCCATACAAGGACGCAATGATAGCAAGATAACGTTAGCTTCGTGTTTCCCAGTGAGCATAAACAACGGCTCCGTCGTAAACAAATTTAGTCAAAATTGTCAATAGGCTATAATTGAACATTCAAATTCATAACAAACGATGGGTGAAAATCATTCACCACCCTACTGTGAGTTTGCTTGATCATTTACAGAGTTAGCGCTGACTGCATAGTTTTAGCTAATTATATCCTTGTGTTTGTTAGGCGAACATAAATGTCCAATTAGAAAAACCAAACTAGCAAAAACAGAGCTACCTGAATTGGAAGCCCAAGTTCTTGCCACCTTTCGAAGGCTTTTCCGATGTAAATTCTGGGCTTTGCGCGCTCATTCTCCTTTTTCCTCTTAGCATTTTTGTAATCTGTTCATCGTAATGTTGTCTCTTTGGCAGTGTTGGGGAGTAGTTAACTACAAGTAGCGTAGCTACTAACTTAACTACATTTTTCAGTAGCTTGGCAGTAGCTCAGTTGCTTTTTAAACAGTGTAGCTTTTCCAGTAGCTAACTACTTTTTGCAGCAAGTAGCGGTGTAGCGCGAGCAAAAGCTACATTGTCGAGCCTGCGCGAATCTGCGCGATGCAAGGATATTCTTCTTGTTAGATTACAAACACATTTTTTTGCCATTACCGCCACCTGTTGTTTAATCACGCATCTTGCGGCTAACGGTTCACTGACGTACAGAAGTGGGTTGACACACCCATGTTATGATTAAGTTATATAGCAAGACGTGACGGCAGATTTGGAGGATGGAGAAACAACTAACGTTAATTCCAATGGCCTTTTTTGTCCAAGTTCAATCAGTATTTTTGAGAAAATGTTCTACATGCAATTTACGTTGGATGCATTTCGTTCTTGCAATGTTGTACTGTAGGCTATTTGTTGCACTTTTGACAAACAGTCAGAGATATTTTAGTGTTGTGTAATAAAACAATACTCTTTGAAATCGTAATTGCATTGCCTTGTTTTAAACACTAAATATTTTACTGAAAACATTCCTCAGAGACTTATTCAGTTATTTATACGTTGTTCAAAAAAAGCAGAAGTAGTTTCAATGTAGCTAGCTACTTTTTGATAGTAACTTGTATTGTAGCTAACTACTTTTCTAAACGGGTAGCTTGACTGTAGTTAAACTACTTTAACTTACGTGTAGCTTGTAGCTTGTCAAACTACAGTTTCAGAGTAGCTTCCCCAACTCTGCTCTTTGGTCGTGTTTCGCCATATCAAACTTACAGAGAATATAATTCTAACTTCCCTCTTCATGCTTCTCTCTCCTCCACACCCACCTTCATGTGCACACGCACTAACCCCCAAAACCCCACCACCAAATCCTTGTTGTCGGTTATTGGCTGGAACACTGTTTATGTTTCGTGGTGTGGGTTGCCCCAGTTTTTGTTGCCATTTGTGGAGCCTGGGTTGTCTAGGCCGCGTTCAGGGGACAGGCGTGACATTGTTTAGAGCACCTTAAAGCACTACAATAATCCATAAAAAAAATAAGAATCGTCAATCGTTGATATCATGGGAACAATCAATCAGTGGACACTCATTTAATGATTTATTTTTTCAACAAATATTTAATGCTGGTACTTGGCAACATTTGTCCATCATTTACCTTTTTTTTCAGCCACTTGAACCTCAATCTTGTCATCCTTATTGGTAGTGTAGGTGAAGTAGAACCAGCAGTCATCAACGTCCCGCTCTTTGCAGAGATCGATGTTGGTCTGGTCGCTGGACCGAGGAAGTTCATCCTTGTTGTTCACTACTTTAAGAGATGTGAAGTTTTTGCAGTCTTTCTCACATGTATGTTTCTTGATACCCATACCAAACTGTAGGCACTCAACACAATCCCTTGGAGAAAAGTACACAGGAATGTATTTAGTGCTGCTAGATGAGATTAAATCTGTTTTAGAGTTTTTGTATTATAATACCAAGAATATCAAAATCGACTGCTAGTGGTAGATGGGTCCGTGTACTTTGCTGCCAACGGATTTTCGTTTTGAAAGGAAAAAAACAAAAAATAAAAACGGCCGTTTCTCAATTACCATTAGTAAATAGGAAAACAAAAAACGGAAAACAACTCATTTTTAGTTTTTCGTTCTGATATTAAAAAACGGAAAACGAAAAATAATCCACAGTCCACACTCAAATCCACAATGTGTCTGTGTAAAATGCGTGCACACATGACTTGTTTAAATAGCTACATTTATGTTGTAAATAAATAACAATGAATTGTTGTTGTACCAGCAATATTTCCAAGTTTTGTTTTTCACTGTAGAAATTTCAAATGTCATGATTTGCCAAATGCAATACAGTAGGCCTACAGGCACCTTTTCCCCCACTTCAAGCACTGTACAGTAGCTATGTACTTTTTCTTCACAAAAAGAGTAGCCTACATAGGCTACTTATAGACCGTAGCATAAGTAGGCGAATTGGGACGCAGCAAAGGATTACGATTAATGGGTTCGTATTTTGATTTCCAATTTCCCTCTATAAACAGATCAAGGACATTCAGATAATGAGATTGTTTTTCGTTTTCCGTTTTTTAATATCAGAACGAAAAACGAAAAATGGGTTGTTTTCCATTTTTTGTTTTCCTATTTACTAATGGTAATTGAGAAACGGGCCGTTTTTTGTTTTTTTCCTTACAAAGCGAAAATCCGTTGGCAGCAAAGTACACGGACCTAGATCCTATTCTTATTTAGAACCAAATAATTGGAACAGTCTTCCTAACATTGTCACTTTGTCGGTTAACACATAACACACTAAAGACTTCTATAATTCAATGTTAGGCTGCATAGATTAGGTCAGCCGGGAACACTTCCCATGAATCCTGATGTACTCGTTACATCATAAGAAGAATGGCATTTACGCTAATATTAGTCTCTCTGTTTATCCCTAGGTTTACCGCAGTCCACTGTATCTAGGCCATATCCAGATCTGATGAAGGACTTGCGTTTGGACGCAAGGACAATGCAGTCCTGAAGTGACAATTAGTTCCTCCCCTGTGAAGGCCTTATTCCCTTTACCTCTGTAAAGATGATCGATGTCAGGATAATTCCGGTTCACATGGCTACGCCGAAGCAATACAATTCTGTATTATAAATATTAAAGGGGTGATGAACTAAGAAATCAAATTTTCCTTGAGCTTTTGACATCTAAGAGGTCATCATATTATAAGAATATCCTGTAAGTTTCAGAACTGAAAACGTCCTTGTTAGTCCAATAAAAGCTTTTATTGACACCAGCCTCTGCAAACGACTTGTTTTTCAAAGTGGGGAACTATGACGTCAAAGAGGATAAAACCCCACCCCCGCAGAAGATCAACGCCTACTTCAACACGGCTGGTTTAGCCCCGCCCACCGATTCACGCATTACAGGCATAGCTAAATAACATAGATTCCTACCTCGTGATAACAAACCAGATCGAGCTACCGAGGAATACAGAATATTGTGCAGTGCCTGGTTGTGGAAGAAGAAAGTCGCTGCATAAGCTTCCTCTGGATTCCAATTGGACTGCATGGATAAACTTTATTTTTAATGACTTTCCAGCTGATGAGGTAAAAGATTGTCGTCTGTTCGCTTCATTTCACTGAGGATTGTTTTGTAAACAAGACACAGGTTCGAGACTGGATTTACAGATGATTAAGAGTAAAGAACGGTGCTGTGCCGTCTATATTGGATCTGACAGGAATTGTGCAACACACGGACTCTGGGTCGAACATGTATAGGCGAATCTGGTTGCCATTTTACAACATTGGACGTTTTCCCCACGTGCATCGACGGGTGAGTTAAACTCATTATAATATGTAAAACTGTTATCCACTCACAGCAGTGGGCATTTACTTCCAAGTCTTCAGTGCGAACGCCAATAAAAACCGACTGTTTTTCAGCTAGGATCAAAACTTGGGTACAAAATGGCCTATTACTTATTCATTTTGATGTTTTTGAATGCAAAAACCAAGCGAACGTCATAAGTTGACCTCAGACAACAATATAATAAAATTTAAAAAGCCAGTTCATGACCCCTTTAAGGCCAGACAAGTAGTTTAATGAGGGTGTTTTTTTTTAGAGAAGGACTATACATGCCTGCGCACATATATTCAAACACACATACCTGTAGAATGAACTCTTAATACGCATGTGCATGCCATCAGCGTTCTCACAGGTTTGCGTTGTTAAAGTTTGCATAGACAGAACTTAAGAGTTTTCTGTTAAAACAGTGTCGTGCCAGCGGCCCTTAAGTCATTAACTAATGATCGTTGCGACGGAAGTGAATCAATCAAATCTAACTTTATTCTAGAGCTGCTTTAAAGCCAAAACAATCTCTGTTCCTTTAATTTCCTATTATCACAGTAAAGCCGCTTTGTTAAATAAGCAACATAAATGAAGATGACTTGACTACAAGCAAGTAGCTCAACCCATGGGGTTAGCTATGTTAGCTTAACCTCATTAGATAGTGTTCTGCCAATAACTCACTTGTGTTCACTGCAAATTCTGGGGCAGGTTGAGCAGATTTCACAGGTCGGACCCTCAAACTTTGGGTCTGTGCATTTACACTTGCCACACTCGCAGGTGCCCCGACCATTACAGATCTGTTTGTTACTGGCCAGACAGGTGGAGGTGTCCAGAGGGCAGTCGCACGCACTACCGGTGTAGTTAGCATCACAAATACACTTTTCGGCATTCACATCTTCCATGACCTGTGTGGAAAAGAATGTCATGGTGATAAATCCATCTGAACCGTGCAATAGCATTTTTGTCTTGTTTTCCAGTACAAAAAAATTAAACAAAATAAATACATTTCTTATTTCAAAATTCCATTACTTGAGAACGAAATGACTTACAAAGTATTGTTTTCTGAACAAAATATCAAAATTAAGTTTGTTTAAAATAAGAAAGTTATTTCTGTGAATTTCTATAAATTTTACACACAAATCTCAATCTCTAAAGTCATTTTGCATATCCAGTTAATCTTATTTGCAAGTGTTCAAGTAAATGCAGCAGCTTGAAAGTCAACATGAAATCAAAATGGTGCTATTTACTGAGAAAAACTAAAATGCTAGAGGAATAAATTGTCTAATTAAATGCAGTGTATTCTGTAAATAAAATGGGATGTTGATTTTAACTGTTATATATTTTTAATTTAGGAGAAGTGAACATTAAACATTAAAACTTGAATAAATAAAATTAGTTATAAAACGGTTAGTTCTAATCCTTGATTCTGATTGGTCAAGAGCTGTGCTTTATTCACGATAAAACACGGCTGCGAGCCGCTTCACCCAACGGTTCTATTGATCGCTGCGCAACACTGCGGTTCTATGTTGTTTTTATTTGAGCTTTCATGCATTTTACACATTGGAACGTTGTTGCTGTTCACGCTCATGGACTATTTTTCCAGCGGAAGGTAGGCTTTTAGTGATTTTACTTTCAAGAAAGTTGCACTAATATTGTTTTTTACTTTAATATTGTGTGGCAACCGTTTTATAAAAGCAATAAGATACTCGAGGCAAGTGCTGTATCGTGAATAAGTAACAGCTCAAGGGGTTACTCCGCTTCGCGTTCGTGCCTAACAACGCCCTTGAGCCGTTACTTATCACCGATACAGCACAGCCTGTCATACCTTATTGCTTACGTAAGGTATGTTGTGGAAACCTTACATTGACTGATGAGAAGATTACAAGGTAGTTTGAGCCAGGGCTGGGACAAAAAAAAAATCGGCCGGGCATTTTGGCCCAGACTACATTATGATCATAAACACAACCGAACTTTGCACGCCCTTGAATATGTGTACCACCTCCTTAAAACCATGTAATAACGGAATCAGGACTCTAGGGGGGTTGGGGGCATGCTCCCCGTAAGAGAATGTTATGCTTTTTAATGTTAAATTCATCAGACTGGTGCACTTTGAGAGTTAAAAATAAAGAGCTTCAAACCCATATTCAGTGTGCAAATTGAACAAAGAAAAACTCAAAACTCTTTTAGTTGTGATATAGGCCTAGTGTCTGTCTACATTATTATATAGTTATAATATTAATCCCATGGCAGTAATAGCCATATGTTGTAAAAAAAATGCACTGAAAAATAAAAGCAACTTTCATAATTAGTTTTCGTACTCATTTCTATACTTGAAAGAGTTAAACACATGATCATTTATTTTGACGGAAACGGCATCGAGCTTTTATTTTGGCGGAAAACATGGTTTACAAACTCATCTCATTACAATTCTAATAAAATGCGTAATCGTCAAATATGCAGATGTGGAAATAATATGTAACTGGGAAGTGGGTTAGCCTAAGTGTTCTGAAAGTAGCCTAGTTCTGCTTTCCACAGTTCTCTAAACTCACTTATTTCTCTCCTGATCCTCCTCACTATCCTCATCAGCTACTTGAAGGGCCTTTGAAGTTGAACTTTTTTTCATGCTATTTCCTCTGCACATTCCCAGAGCCGTCAGGTCCCAGAGCCGTCAATTAAACAAAACTAAACACAATGGGCCGCCGATGCTAGAGTTTCATTCGCCGTTCAGACAAAAAAATTTAAAGTACGAGATGTATCGGCCCACAAAGCACGTCAGGCCATGCACGGGAAAATGCCTGGTATGCCCAATGGCCAGTCCAGCCCTGGTTTAAGCCATGTTTCTATTGAACCTATTCAATGAGTAAAAATATATATGTGTATGTGCTTGAGCGTGACGTTTCAGGAACATATGGGACAGTGACAGTAGGGATGGCCAGTTTTGGCCAGTTTATTCGGTACCAGTTTGTGTCTTTACTTAGAGACTGAACAGAAGTAAGGGCCTTATCTGGGTGGGTGAAAGGTACAGCGGGTGTCATATCTTCCTGTTGTGTCTAACTCTCATGCACAGCGTAACTTCTGTGTGTCAGACTAAACCTATTCTTACAAGAATAAATCATTTTAAAAGACCTTATGTCTCTTACGCATTCATATTGGTTGGTTAATAAATTTTTGCCACAACAGGTAAAAGACAAAATGGAAAAATCCTCAAAGAGACGTACCTCCACAGAGCTTGTTGTTGGATCGGTCGAAGCTGAAGTTGTCGCACTCGCAGAACTTTCCGCTGTATCTCTCCTCTGGGTTGTCTCTCTTCTTACACTCGCATGTTCCACAGACACATTCTCCATTGTTGCTGCAGACCTCTGACCCATTACTTATGCGACAATTTGCATCCAAATCGTCTGTTTGGACCTCATCTTTGCTGCACTCGCATGATCTGCCTAATCGACCATCATTACACCTGATATGAGAAAGAAAACATTGAATACTTAGTTGTCTTCATTTGCATATGAGAGAGAGTGACGGCTTCTCTAACCTGCATACTCCACACTCCAGGGCACCGTTGCCAAAGTGACACGCTGGGCTGTTTGGGATTCTGTCTTTGTGACACTCACATTCACAGATGAAGTTGAGGACGACCTCCACCTCCTCATTGGAGCCCAACGGTTTGATCTTTATTCGTCTCTGATTTTCCATTAGATGGACAACCTTTAGCCGTTGATTTCTATATCAAACTTCACCTATGAGGCACAACACATTGTTTTATGTTCCAGGTGGCATTTCATTTATGGAAATGGAAACACCCTGTACAGGGAAACAAAATATTTTTTGAGACGTTCTTAAGGTCTTGTGCAAATTAAAAGACAGTTGCTCTTTGTGTACATTTAAAAATCACTAAATATTCACTAAAAAGTTGTGCACTGTAATTTTATTTTAGTACAACCTGTTAATTGGTTCATTGCAAGTTACCTTACTATATATAGTGAAAAATTAGTAAATGGTTTAACATCACATTATATGTCAATTTACTGTAAAATAGTGACAAATGTATGAGTTTTTTTGCAAGTAAAAACTATGAATCACCATATAATTTACAGTGAAAAACAGTTGAAGGACATTTCCAGAAGTCCCTTCATGACATCACATATCATTATATTTAGGTTAAATTATTTAGTTTCTTGCCCTTTTTGTTACCTGGAACATAAATTAGATTTTTTGTAGAAATTAAAATTTAGTTTATTTATTTTTAAATAAACTAAATTAAATTTAAAATTAAAATGTAGTTTATTTATTTTTTGTAGAAATTTAAAGTTTATTTACTTTATTTTTAATTTTGGAGAAAATTAAAAATAAATAAATAAAAATATAAAGAAATAGATAACTGACTTGATAAAACAAATATAATTCATTTGAATTTAATTGTTTAATTAATATTTTAACATTTATATTTTTTAACTTATTTATGCCTTCATTTATTTTTATATTTAATCATTCGCCCCATTAAATATAATAATAATAATAATAATAATAATATATATATATATATATATATTTTTTTTAATCTTCTCTATAATTGTTGTTTTTATTTTGCACTCGCAGTTATTGGATTAATGCGGTGAGTTCGGGAGGGGCCGGTAGAGAGAAACGAGCGCGTGAGTTCGGCTGGTGCGTTTACAGTGGTTCTTACTTTGCGAATCCGATTATAAGTTTAGAAACGGAGCCTCCCTTATCTTGTAGTTCAAGGGTTACAATAATCCCTTTTCAGACGTTACAATAGTATGAATGTTTGAAAAAAATTAAGTTTCGATCATAAATTTATAAGAAAAATTAAGAAGAATATCATATTCTCCACGGGGAAAAAAGCATTAACTCACCAAAACTACAGATTATTTTTTACACAAAATCCATCCTTATTTCTTTCCTCAAGAAGACTTCAATTACTGTTGTACAGGTTCTAACTGCGTTTCAGTTCCAACAATGTCGTGTCTGTCTCGTCATATTTCTAGCATAAGTTTTTATTCGCTTTATGGCTGAGAGTGCCTGTCGACAGAAGCACACAGTCACCGCAAAACATGACGATGTGTACAGCTGCCCCATGCTCTCACACAGAGTTTTAAACGAAATCAACGAAATCAGCGGGACTTTTGCCTTCAAAATCATTCGTTTCATGACTTACATTAACGTTAGTCAGTTCTGTTTTTACCCGGAGAGATCAAATAGAGTTCCGTATCTGCGTTTAGCTCAGGCTGAATAAGGGATTTTTTTCTGCTGGAGGTTGAGCAGGGAAAGAAACATTAATTTTTGGGTTGAAAAACTATTACATCTACAGGAATATATATTTAGTTTACGCAGTTCGCTACAGATGTGGATACTACCAGTAATAGTATGCGGTCTGTACGCGCATCCAATCAAAGAACGAGTAAATACAGACGTTATTATGTGCCAGCTAGATGGTCCCGCTGCAGTCAAAGCGAAATCTGATTGGCTGATTAAATCTGACGGATTATATGATTGGTTAAAGAAACGGTTTCATTGCCATTCATTTTATACTCCAGGCGCCCGCACTGTCGATTCTGAAGGCCTCCAGGCAGATTTATTTAACCCGGAAACGCTTGATAGCTGAAATATGATTGGATACAAGCTCTAACATAAAAACACACTACTGAAGGCAGCGCAACCAAGAGAAAAGCTACGAAATTAAGAGAACAAACTATTTGGAATAATTTAATACTCCTTCATGGAAAAAAATATATTAAAGAGCAAGTCAGTGATTCTGATAATGTTTAGGCCAGCAGAGAAGGCCCTGACGGCCCACCACTGGTTAGCACAGTTAGTTCCTTTATACACAGACAAGTTCAGATGGCGTTTATTGCGTTCACTCTCTCACCTCATCCCCAATGGAGATGTTGGTGCATGTTCGGCCACTTTCTCCTGTTCTGCTCACTCCATCCTTGCAGTGGGAGACGTAGGAGATGGACACACCAGCAGGTAGATTGCTGTTCTCCAGAATGACCTCTTCGGACAAAGACTGAATCAAACACAGAGAGTATAATGTATCATTCAAATCCTACATTTAAAGGGATAGTTCACTCTTGACATTTGTTTACTCAGCCTCATCATCTTTCTAACCCTGCATGAATGTCTTCTGTGGGATACAAAAGAAGACATTTTGAAATTCACAGAATGGTTTTCACAGAACGTCATAATGGTTTACAATGATATGAGGCTGAGTAAATAATTAAAGCTTTTTTGGGTGAACTACAACTAATTATTTTGTCGAACTTCAAGAACTGTGAATTATGAACAACCTTCAAACATTGCAACTGGCTGTAAAGTGAATTCCTCTGTGAAAAATTACAGCAGTTTTAGTTTCTTTTTTTTAACAGTAAAAGGAACTAGAGCTGACCACAGCCAACCATTACTTCACACTTGATAGACATGTGATGCATAACTTGAACTTACATTATAGGAATCAATGATGAGCTTGATGACATTGGTAGAGGAGGCAGACAGTGTCCCCACTGTTGATTTAGGGATTAGAGCAGAGAGCTCCTATTGGGCACACACATACACAACGTGAATCAACACAAACTACAATCTGAGTTAAAACTAAAGCTTGTATTATGAGATGATGTTGCAATCAGGAGTAGATATAATACGTTGTAAGGGAAATTTTAAACTGAATATTAATCTAACCATGGTTTATCAGTTGACCTCATTTATCTGCTAAATCTCTAAGACATTTTGTACTTTAGATAAATGTGTGTGTGTCAAACGCCTGATTGTGTGTATAAATAACAAATATGAGAAATGGAACCAGACAGATGACTAAGTTAGAATTAGTGATCAATGAAGTAATCATTTAAACAAAGTCTCCTCTACCCAGTAACAAAAGAGGCATTAAAAGAACAACCAATCATATTATCTTTTCTTTTTGAATATATATATCTGCTTGTGAGTTTTTTAAGTAAGCAATAAGATACGAGAGGCTGTGCTGTATCGTGAATAAGTAACGGCTTAAGGGCGTTATTAGGCACGACAGAAGCGGAGTAACCCTTGAGCCGTTACTTATTCACGATACAGCACTTGCCTCGAGTATCTTATTGCTTTTATAAAACGGTTGCCACACAATATTAAAGTAAAAAACAATGTTAGTGCAACTTTCTTGAAGTAAAATCACTAAAAGCCTACCTTCCGCTGGAAAAAATAGTCCCGAGTGTGAACAGCAACAACGTTCCAGTGTGTAAAATGCATGAAAGCTCAAATAAAAACAACATAGAACCGCAGTGTTGCGCAGCGATCAGATAGAACCGTTGGGTGAAGCGGTCGTAGCCGTGTTTTATCGTGAATAAAGCACAGCTCTTGACCAATCAGAATCAAGGATTCGAACTAACCGTTTTATAAACACAGATATGTTCTTATTTCATATAGATGTGAATTCTTTCAAACATAGAGTGTGTTCAAGGGATAGTTCACTTTGAAATAAATGTTTGATATGTTTTAGCTTACCTCAAGGGCATCCAAGATGTAGGTGTCTTTGTTTCCACAGTATTTTCAATTTTGACATTTTTAGGTTGAACCGTTGTTGTCTGTCAGTCATATAATGCAGGTTTAGGGGGTCCTCCCTTGGTTCACCTCAAAGAGCATGAACAGAGAAGTCCAAATTAAACATGATTTAATGACTCAGTGAATGTAAGTACTCATTGATGGCCTAAGACACAAAACGAGCGGTTTGTGTGAGAAAACGAACAGTATTTATCGTTTTTACTTTTGTTAACAGCCATGTCCAACTGATCTGAAGCGAACTGAAGTCGTCTCCAACATTACGCCGGAAGTGATCTCTCGTGCGTCTACGTCACACAATGTTTACACAGAGATTTTGGAAGTTTTACCTTTTACTAAACATATTTACATTTATCGAAATCGTCTTCCATTGCAATTTCCCGTATATCTAAATATATTTAGTGAAAGGTAAAACTCCTGAAATCTCCGTGTAAACATTGTGTGGCATAGACGCACGAGAGATCACTTCTGGCGTAATGTTGGACACAGGTTCAGTTCGGTTCAGTTGGACATCTGATCCAGATCAGTTCAACATCAGTGTTAACACGAGGTAAAAACTATATAAATACTATTCGTTTTCTCACACAAACCGCTCGTTTAGTGTCTTAGGCCATCAATGTGTACTTACATTTACGAGTCATTAAATCATGTTTAATTTTGACTTCTCTGTGCATGCTCTTTGAGGCGGACCCCCTAAACCTGCATTATATGACTGACAGACAACAACGGTTTGAACCGAAAAATATCAAAATTGAAAATACTGTGGAAACAAAGACACCTACATCTTGGATGCCCTTGAGGTAAACTAAAACATATCAAAAATTTATTTCAAAGTGAACTTTCCCTTAAAGACACTGCAAGATGCATTTCCTCAGTCTGTACTTTGTTCAAAATAGATAAGCTTGCGTCTATCCGAGCAGAAAAATGTTTAATTCAGGAAGATGATGTCTTCAAGAAATGACATATGTGTTTGCTGAGGAGATGCATTGATAAAAGATGTTAAAATAAGGAGAACTGAAACTGTGTACGTGCAGGAGCCTAAGTAAGAAGAGGAGGAGGTGATATTTTGTATATAAACTCTGTAAAGTGAGAAGACTTTAGCCCTTTTCAAATCAGACTCTGTCTGTGTGGGAACTGCCTTTCTTGCAAGAAATAAAATGCATACTTATGACTTTCGAGATCTTCATTGTACTTGAATTATTATTTAAGATCTAGGTACAACATTTCCACGACAACGTGCATGCACACACCTGATAAAGAGCCCGGAATTGTTCTGTCACAGCAAAGATGGTCTGAATGTTGTTGTCATTCAGTGTGTCTACCAGCTGAGAGATGGTGGGGTAGTCCTGCAAAAGATAACTGAAATGAAAGACATACTCAGACATTTCCAGCTGTCTGTCTATTTGTAAAACTCACACTTACAAAGTAGTTGCTCATGGTGTACGTGTTATTGGAAAGATGGCATTTCCCATCGTTTGGGCGAACAATGCCACCCAGTTTTCCATCTCCAGCTAAATGGAATCCAGCATCCGTGGAAAACACGAGGAGACGAGTGACATTCCTCCAGCCAATCTCGTTCTGAGGAACAATCAAAATAAAGCAGAACACCGCTTCAAATGGTCAGGTTTTGTCCAAACATGACAAGCTCCCTATGACTCAATAAGAATGATTAATGAGACTGTGTCTTATTTTACAAAGGCTCAATCACATGTCAACTACATGTTTAGTGTTTGAAAATGAAATCAGAACCCTCAGGGTACAGTCAGAACCAGTCTATAAAGACGGTGATGAAGTTATTTCGTATATACAAGTTTGTATTCAAATACAGGATTTCTAAACTGGAAGCATTTACCATTTGAAAAAAACTATATTATTGGAACAGAAAGAAAGTGGTTGTGCACGCAGCCATTCACAGGGCACGTACAACACTGCATGTGCTAATAAGTCCTGGAGACTTTACCCATAGTTCAGTGGCATTCATGGAATGCTGAACTCACCGTGCAGACGGCAGCTTGCATGATTGCATCAAATCCTGCCTCCGGAGAGTCCAGGTTTCCAGAAGTTTTCTGTTTGCTGACTTCTCGGGTGAACAATGTGCTGTCGTTGGTCAAACTCAGGACGTTTTTGTAGCTGAAGGGTGCAGTGCAGTCGTTTGGAAAACACGGGTTCTGCAGATACTTTGGCGTCATCAGAATGAAAGGCATGACAAGCTTCTCCAAGAATGAACCAAAACCTGCAAGCAAGAGTTAGCAGATCATTTAACAGTTTTAATCCCGCAAAGGCGTGAGCATGTGTGTCCTCCTAACCGATCCGCAGGTCTTTAGTGATGTCCCGCATCTCCCTGGCAAGGTCAGCTCCAAGATTCTTGACATTCTCAAGATTACTTCGCATAGAGTCACTGAGGTCCATCAGGAAGTACAAATCGATGGGATGATCCTCTACCCTCTTGAACGTGAGAGTAAACTTCTGCGGTTCATCTGTAGAGTGACAAAGACGGAGAGAAAAATTTATATCGATGTTGACTCACAGTCACATACAAAAATGTATAACTTTCTTTCTATGCTATGCTATGATGAAAGCTATGAACAATTTGCTAAACTTTTTAGGTAAACTGAGAATCCTATGTTTACTTAAAGGGATACTCCACTTTTTTGGAAATAGGCTAATTTTACCACTCCCCAGAGTTAAACAGTTGGGTTTTACCGTTTTCAAATCCATTCAGCCGATTTTCTGATATTTAGAAGAACATCAGTAACCAGACAGTTTCTGGTCTCATTGACTTCCATAGTATATTTTTTCTTACTATGGAAGTCAATGAGGCCAGAAACTGTCTGGTTATTGATATTCTTCTAAATATCAGAAAATCAGCTGAATACGTTAGAAAATGGTAAAACCCGACTGTTAACTCTGGGAAGTGAGTAAAATTAGCCTATTTCCAAAAAAGTGGAGTATGCCCTTTAATTAAAGCTACACTGTGTGATTTTTACCCTCCATCTAGTGGTGAAAAGGTATATGACCATCCAGTGAATATTAGTTTCTGTTCCTCTCAATTCTGATTTCGTTTTAACTCCTACAGTGGCCAATGTCAGTCCAAGATTAACATGGCTTCCAGTTCAAACCTTGATCCGTGATTGTTAACTCAAACGTAAACGCAAAAAGCGAAGCTTTGAATTAATGGGTATGTCCCTCTTTGGCTAATGTACTTTCAAGATGGAGGGTCAGACATGGCGAACCGACATTAGAACCCCTTACCCGTATGTATTTTCAATGGCATATTATACACTCATGAGTAATACTACTATTACTTGAACAAAGTAAATATACATTAATGAGCACATATATTTTTGAAAGAACTAGTGTTTTTAGCTAAAAATAAAAGAAAAAAACTAAAAGAATTACACAGCGTAGCTTTAATAAAAGAGTTGTTAATGGTACTGGAATTTGGTACTGGTGGAAATGAAAAAAAAAAATAAAAATCAGATCACCAGGTTTATTCATTCTATTCTTAATGGGAAAATCTCATTTAAAACCTAAATTATATTTTGCTATTCAATGATCATGAAAGGGCGTTCATATCTAATTTTTAACAAGGAAACTATTTACAATAATTACGATAATTCAGATAGCACAGAAATGTGTCTATTACAACACAGAGGTAGGCTAAATGTGAATTTGATTGAACTTGTCCTGATTCATATTTCACAACACATCAGTTTTGGTTCACAGCTGGGGTCCAGTACCTGATCGGAGGTTCAGGGTGAATTTCTGTGGCTGAATCTGGGTGATATCTTCAGACCTCAGATTCTCTCCTCGCTTGATTTTACGGTTTGTGACAGCTTTGTTCTTGTCGATGGTGACCGTTCCTCGAGGGTTTTCTATGCCGAGTGGAGAGCAACCAGCCTTTTCCAAAGACTCCTGTTCATCACAGCGTGAAGGTTTGAAATCCTGCAAGCAGAGACTTGCTAAATTCACATGTTCCGGTAAGACTCGGATAATCTTCCAGAGTCAGGCGAGAATTTGACAATCAAATGTTGTAGACAAAATAACTTACAGGATCTTTGCACCACACACACTGTGGCCCGGTCTGAATACACTCTCCACATGTTTTGGCATTTACAGAAATGCATACATTGCTGTCTGTGCGCAAAACACATACACAACAACTTCAGAAGACAAGATCTATAATGTTATTTGAGATTATTAAATAATAGTTTTCCAGCAACTAAAGCATTATGAAAAGAAAAGCTATAAGAAGCTCTTTTGAAGAATAACTTGAGAAAATAGCCTCAATATTACTATGAGATTTTGAACTCATAAACCTAAATATTAAAAGAATGTCCCCTGAGGCTTCAGAAAGTAGCTGTTGTTGGCAATAAATGACTTCCTTACCTGTTTTTGCTCTGACATAAGAGAAAAATCCTAGTAGAGCTGATATTAACAGCACCCTCATATCCATCTGAATGCAGAAGAACTTTATAAATGACACAGAAACACATCAGGAAGAGAGAGTTAGAGTAATCACTTGTGTACAAATACACAAAGTCATTGTCCAACACTCTTTGGAAAACTGTAGCCTATTTATTTTGTTAAATATAATTTTTGATTAAGAAATACCATTCTTTGCACCAAATAGTCAGTCTCTGTAAAACACAGGAGTGTCTTTGACTCAGAACAATGAAAGAGACAGTTAATCATTGACTTTGATAACGAATAAGATATTGAGAAAGAAAAAGCAGCCCCAAGAAACAGGCTCTTACTTGTCTGTTAATCTGAGTAATATCAAAGTTCCTTTTAGACTAGTAATCAACAAATACATATACATTTATATATAATATAAACATGTATTTGTAAATACACTAAATGACTGATCCCTGATTTACATTGCAGTTGTCTATGGATTTGCTCGAACAATTTTCAGACAAACATAGTTCAAAACAATGTTTACATGCATATTTTGTGACTAGTAAAATGTCATGAGATTTGTATGGGTATTTTATAATAAGTGGAAATAAATAAGTGGAAAAATAAAAGCTTGTTGCTTACCTTAACGCATGCTCCTGGCTCTTTCAACAGATTTGTGTTTATGACGTAAATATTTATATGATCAACTGTTCCTGATGGCTTGAGTTACACTCCAGGTTACTGTAATCCGGTAAGCATGAAGAATGTGTTTCTGAAAAGACACACAAGACAAAATCTATACGCTTTGTACTTGAGTGTGTGTGTGTGTGTGTGTGTGTGTGTGTGTGCGTGTGAGGTGTGTGCGAGGCGTGTGAACAGGTCTTTTTCAGTAGTTCAGGCTGCAGCCGCTCAGTCTTACACCTTACAAACAGGAAATGTGGGTTGTGTAGTTTGGCCGGGACGGGTAAAGAGTGAGGTTCCTCCTACAGAACAGACTCACATTAGAAAAAAATATTTGACTTGCATCAAACTAATAACAATATAATAACATGTATATGTCACTTAAAGGGCACCTATTATGCAAAATTCTCTTTTACGGTGTTTGAACATAAATGTGTGTTGGCACTGTGTGTTTACAACTAACGATAAAAATGTCTCCAGAACAACCCATTCTCAGATTTTCTGTATTTAAATGTAAGTTTTCCATTACATTTGTGCAACGTTGTTAATGCAAAATGAAAATTATAATACAATTATATAATCTACATTTGACATTTAATACACTAGTTTTAATATACATATGTTTCAAAAATTAAAATGAAAATGTATTACAGAAATGATCCGAGGTGATCACGTCCCCGCCCCTCCTCGGCTATGTGTGACGTGTTGGGACCAAGGGGGTAATCCATCAGCCGGACGCTGAAGCTGACTCAAGGGGCCGCCATTGTAGCGGGCTATCTCCTGCTGTTAGCATCCCATTGACTCCCATTCATTTTGGCGTCACTTTGACAGCGAATAACTTTACATTTGAGGCGTCCAAAGACTCCATTTGTCCATTATTTATTTCTAAAGAAACACAGCAATGTATAAAAGGGTCCATTACTTTGTATGTTACGTTATGGTCCCGTAGAAGCCGTTCTTGTAAAAATAGGCTAAAAATTGCGTCATAACCACTCGACTGTCGTCAGCCGTCGCGCAGTGGAGAAGTTACCGTATACACAGGAGGAACTCGCACAGCCTTGCAGGCAATCTTTTACTGTCTAAAAGTCAGCCCATGGCATAGATAGAAGCAAAATGACAAAATAATTAATCAGAATACTTACAAAAAGTTGCTCCAGGTCGCGCTTCGCCGTCTCTGTGCACGATAAAAAATTTGTGTAGGCACAGCTACTAGACGATTTACAACTGTCAGTCAGTTTGCTCACGTGACATCTACGTCATTGAGCCTGCGCAGAACGCTCGACTATCAGGAAGTGAGTGCCCATGTTGAGCTTCAGCTCTCTCTGTTGAAATCAACGGGGTCGCTGTGTCCATTTCTTTTACTGTCTATGGTTGGGACGAAACAAGGCAGAGCTGATGCGTGCGTTAAAATTCACTGACAGATAAAGTGGAGTTGTGAACAGAGAAACGGTAGGGTTTCCGAAGATTATTACGCGTCTATAGGTGATAGAACCAATTAAAACGTAAAAACGCAAACTTTTTTGCCGGCCCAGAAAAGTTATTAAAGACATCGTTAAAATAGTGACAACAGTGACTACATACACTCCTCAATCCTCAAATGCCCAATCCTAAATCCTAAATGACTAAAGCCCCTTTTCCACCAAAGCATTTTGAGAGCCGGTTCGGAGCCGGTGCCTGCGCGAACCAGTTCTTTGTGTTTCGACAGCCAAAGAACCGGTTTTCGGCCGGGAAAACTGGTTCCAAAGCGGCACCAACTCTTTGCTGGACTAGAACCGTTCTTTTAGCACGTCATGCTTACGTCGGGGGCTGGGCCGGGTTTAGATGCGTTCTAAACATCTTTTCTGACCATAATATAGGTAAATCGCAAAGCCAAGAGAAACATTTGCAGAAACACGATGGAGTCCGCCTCTGTAATTGTTATGCTTGAAGTTGGCGCAAGCGTTTCTATTTTTTTTTAAATTATTATTGAAAACATTATAAGCAAAGAAGAAAACAGTCACAATATAGAACAAATAAATGGAAAGAAAAAAAGACACAAGACAGGGGTACATAACTTATCAGAAAAGATTACATATCAAACGAAAAGATTAATAGACTTGCATATTTCAATTGTACTTGCAAGCGTATGGCGTATGGCGACGTACACAGTGACGTAACAGACGTCGTTCCCTGGGCGCTCTAGTCAGTGGAAAAACAAACAGGTTCTGAACAGGTTCGCAAGTTGAACCAACTCCGAACCAACTTTGAACCAGCACCAGTTCCGAACCAGTTCTTTTTTGGTGGAAAAGGGGTCTAAATGACCAAATGCCCAATCCTTAACACAAAATGCCCTATCCTATATACCAAATGCCCAATCCTGAAATTAATTTTGCCAAATTAATTTTCGAACTTTTCACTTTTAGTTTCAAATGTAGACTTTTAGTTTTCATTTAAAAAAAAACATAATCCCTCCATACATCTCAAACAAGCATAATATCAGATGAGATTGTCCTCCTGACAGAGCCAGCTCGTGAGGCTCCGCCCTCTGTGCCGCATTTAAAGAGATACACACTAAAACGTTGTTTTTCTCAGCCCCAAAAGTGACAATTTAAACATGCAGCAAAAAATGATCTGTTGGGTATTTTGAGCTGAAACTTATCATACACACTCTGGGGACACCCCTAACCCTACCCATCCCCACCCCTTATATCTGGATCCAACTCCACCCCTAAATCACGTTTCACACAATGAGGTGCTACTGTCTTTTTTTTTAGCATTTAATACAGGCCTTGCATGGTTGTTTGCTGAATATTGCAACCAGAACACCAGGGCCGGCCCGAGGCATAAGCGAACTAAGCGGCTGCTTGGGGTCCCCTGGCCACCAGGGGGCCCCTAATCGAGGTTATTTTTTTATTTTTATTTTTTTAGATGACTAAAACAAGTGACATAAATCAATCAATGAATGAATATGACTGAATCAATAGTTCAAGACAACAAAATTCTGATTTAATGATCAATAAAATACATTGCATAGACATACAACGAGCGCCAGAACATCATAACCGGTATTATAGTAACAGACTTTGTTGGATATGTCATGTACTATCTAACAAAGTATGTTACAATAATAATAATATCAATAATAACGATTTTGAGGATAGTTACTTTATTTAGTTTTTTTTTTCAATTGGCATAAATTGATATTCCCATTCAATGCAATGTATCAATACACTGTATCTAATTTGCACATTAATGTGTTCTTGGAGCAACATTAATGAAAAAAGAAGTGTAAGAATTGGAGTAATAATAAGCAACATTTTAATAATAATATCTAATATGTCATAAGAATATTGATGTATAATTTATTTCCATATTCACTAGTTATATCTCCCAGAATGCCTGATAAACATGATTTATGTCCTGATGTTCTCTACAGTGGACATGAATGAAATGAATGCATGGTGTCAGAGAATACACTAAAATATAATGTCCACTACAGTGGACAAAAGTCTATTCCTGAGTCCCAGGAGGATAGCCATAAAGTATCATTGTTGAAGCCTTGCTCTTACGTTTCTAATTTCTCAGTTTTGACATAATTTTAGCAAATAATTTATTTTATATGTTTTGAGACAGTTTTAAGACCGTTAAAACTTTTTTATTTAAGTAGGCATCTATTTTTTTTATTAAGTATTAATTTTGTAGTAATACATAACCTCAGTGTATTCATTTATAATGTATCATTTTTGCGTGACATTTGTGTCAATAATCGTCAAACACAGGTGACTCTGGCGTCGAGGGAGGGGCCCCCAAATCAAATTCTGCTTAGGGCCCCCAAAAGGCTCGGGCAGTCTCTGCAGGTGGAGGTGTCCAGAGGGAAGTCGCACGCACTACCGGTGTAGTCAGGTTCACAAATACACTTTCGGCATTCACATCGTCCATGACCTGTGGGGAAAAGAATGCCATGGTGATAAATCCATCTTAAACGTTCTCTAAGCGATCCTGGGTGTTGACGTTCGGAATATTTTCAAACAAATCGGAGGCTAGCTAGAACCCTCCCTCCTCCGCATCTCATCTCCTCCCCCTCCCTTTCGTGCTTCCTGAAATAATTGTGAACTTGAATTGTGTGGGTTTGGCGAAAATAAGCGTCAATTTAGAAGAAAAAATAATAATTTAACGTTACCCACCTGTCCAGCAAAAACAGAGCAACCTGAATGTCGGACTGGAAGCCCTTCTGCCGCCGGAGTTCTCGCCATCGTTCAAAAGCTTTACCGATGTAAATTCGGAACTTCATACGTTCTTTATCCGATTCCTTCTTCTTTTTAATTTGTTCATGATGCTCTCTCCTTCACACACACACACCCCCTTCATGTGCACGCGCACTAACTCCCCAGACCCACCCTCAAATACTTCTTGCCAGTGATTGGCTGGAACACTGTTTGTTAGGTTTCATGGTCCGGGTGAGACATGATTGTTTTTGTTGCCGTTTGTGGAGCCTGTGGTGTCTACAGAGACCGCGTTTTTTTACAGTGTGTTTAGGGGACAGGCAGCTAGCCGATAGTGAGGAGACGTTTGCTGTATGTGACAAAAAATGTTTTGGCCCCACATCGCTTATAGAACCTTTAACCGTGCAATAGCATTTTTGTCTTGTTTTCCAGTACAAATAAATTAAACAAAATAAATACATTTCTTAATTCAAAATTCCATTACTTGAGAACAAAATGACTTACAAAGTATTGTTTTCTGAACAAAATATCAAAATTAAGTTTGTTTAAAATAAGAAAAATAATCTTGTTATTCCTGTGAATTTCTATAAATTTTTCACACAAATCTCAATGTCTAAAGTCATTTTGCATATCCAGTTAATGTATCTTGATTTAAGAATTAATAAATATTTATAATATAAAACAACACAAGAATACTGAGTAAGAAAATATTTAAGCAAGCAAATGTAGCAGCTTTTTAACCCAATAAAGTCAACATGAAATTAAAATGGTTGCAATTTACTAAGATAAAAACAAAATAAATGCTAGAGAAATAAAATGTCTAATTAAATGCAGTGTATTCTGTAAATAAAATGGGATGCAAATGCAATTTCATGTTGATTTTATATGTTATATATTTTTGATTTAGGAGAAGTGAACATTAAACATTAACATTTGTATAAATATAAATAAGGTAAGGTATATTATGGACATTTTTAATCTTACATTGACTGATGGAGAAGATTACAAGGTAGTTTGAGCCAGGGCTGGACTGGAACAAAAAAAAAAAAAAAAAAAAAAAAAAAAATCGGCCCGGGTATTTTGGCCCAGACTCGCCCACTACATTATGATCATAAACACAACCGAACTTTGCACACCCTTGAATATACCAACTCCTTAAAACCACTAATGCCATGTAATAACAGAATCAGAATTTAATAATATTAATCCCATGGCAGTAATAGCCATGTGTTGTAAAAAAAAAATGCACTGAAAAATAAAAGCAACTTTCATAATTAGTTTCATACTCATTTCTATACTTGAAAGAGTTAAACACATGATCATTTATTTTGACGGAAACGGCATTGAGCTTTTATTTTGGCCGAAAACATGGTTTACAAACTCGTCTCATTACAATTCTAATTAAATGCGTAATCGTCAAATATGCAGATGTGGAAATAATATGTAACTGGGAAGTGGGTTAGCCTAAGTGCTCTGAAAGTAGCCTAGTTCTGCTTTCCACAGTTCTCTAAACTCACTTATTTCTCTCCTGATCCTCCTCACTATCCTCATCAGCTACTTGAAGGGCCTTTGAAGTTGAACTTTTTTTTCACGCTATTTCTCTGCACATTCCTTCCGTTTCTTCTCCATCGCTTTGACTATTTTGACAGATACACATTGACACTGCTCGCTCACTCAAAGCTATTTAAAGATGTGATTGGACCAGCCCAGTGTCAATCAGAGAAAATAACCAATGGGCCGCTGATCTACGTCGTCATGATACGTCGGTCTGTGAGGAAGGAGATTTTTTTGTCCAATGCATTACACCAGCACAAAGATCCCAGAGCCGTCAATTAAACAAAACTAAACGCAATGGGCCGCCGGTGTACGAGTTTTATTGGCCGTTCAGAAAAAAAATATTTGAAAGTACGAGATGTATCGGCCCCACAAAGCACTTCGGGCCATGCACCAGGGAAAATGCCCGGAATGCCCGATGGCCAGTCCAGCCCTGGTTTAAGCCATGTTTCTATTGAACCTATTCAATGAGTAAAAATATATATGTGTACGTGCTTGAGCGTGACGTTTCAGGAACATATGGGACAGTGACAGTAGGGATGGCCAGTTTTTGGCCAGTTTATTCGGTACCAGTTTGTGTCTTTACGTAGAGACTGAACAGAAGTAAGGGCCTTATCTGGGTGGGTGAAAGGTACAGCGGGTGTCATATCTTCCTGTTGTGTCTAACTCTCATGCACAGCGTAACTTCTGTGTGTCAGACTTAACCTATTCTTACAAGAATAAATCATTTTAAAAGACCTTATGTCTCTTACGCATTCATATTGGTTGGTTAATGAATTTTTGCCACAACAGGTAAAAGACAAAATGGAAAAATCCTCAAAGAGACGTACCTCCACAGAGCTTGTTGTTGGATCGGTCGCAGCTGAAGTTGTCGCACTGGCAGAACTTTCCGCTGTATCTCTCCTCTGGGTTGTCTCTTTTCTTACACTCGCATGTTCCACAGACACATTCTCCATTGTTGCTGCAGACCTCTGACCCAATATCTATGCGACAATTTGCATCCAAATCATCTGTTTGGACCTCATCTTTGCTGCACTCGCATGATCTGCCTTAATCGACCATCATTACACCTGATATGAGAAAGAAAACATTCGAATCAGAATGATTGTCATACTTAGTTGTCTTCATTTGCATATGAGAGAGAGTGACGGCTTCTCTAACCTGCATACTCCACACTCCAGGGCACCGTTGCCAAAGTGACACGCTGGGCTGTTTGGGATTCTGTCTTTGTGACACTCACATTCACAGATGAAGTTGAGGACGACCTCCACCTCCTCATTGGAGCCCAACGGTTTGATCTTTATCGTCTCTGATTTTCCATTAGATGGACAACCTTTAGCCGTGATTTCTATATCAAACTTCACCTATGAGGCACAACACATTGTTTTATGTTCCAGATGGCATTTTATTTAAATGGAAATAGACAGCAGGGTGTACAGGGAAACAAAATATTTTATTTGAGACACGTTCTTAAAGGGATATTCCACTTTTTTGGAAATAGGCTCATTTTACCACTCCGCCAGGGTTAAACAGTTGAGTTTTAGCATTTTCGAATCTATTCAGCCGATTTTTTTGATATTTCAGAAGAATATCAGTAACCAGACAGTTTCTGGTCTCATTGACTTCCATAGTATTTTTTTTTCCTACTATGGAAGTCAATTAGACCAGAAACTGTCTGGTTACTGATATTCTTCTAAATATCAGAAAATCAGCTGAATGGATTCAAAACGGTAAAACTCAACTGTTTAACTCTGGGGAGTGGTAAAATGAGTCTATTTCCAAAAAAGTGGAGTATCCCTTTAACGATGCTATGGTCTTGTGCAAATTAAAAGACAGAATCTGTTTGTGTAAATTTAAAAATTCACTAAAAAGTTGTGCACTGTAATTTTATTTTAGAAAGTAAAACCTGTTAATTGGTTAATTGCAAGTTACCTAATGCCTCGTTTCCACTGAGGGGTACGGTACAGTACAGTACAGTCGGGTACACCATGATCAGGCTTGCGTTTCCACCGCCAACAGTACCCTTACTTGATAGCAGTGGTGGAGGAAGTACTGAATTTCAGTACTTAAGTAAAAGTACAAATAACCAGATAAATATTTACTTTAGTAAAAGTCGAAGTAACACAATGACAACCATACTTAAGTAAAAAGTAAAAAGTACCTGATTTTAAATGTACTTTAAGTATTAAAAGTAAAAGTACTTGCATAACAATTTATTCTCTTAATGTCTATTTTCTAATGATTAATAAAACATTCATTCTAACTCATTCAACCTAATACTCATATAATGATGGAAAAAATTAGTTGTCACCATTTCTGAAACAAGCTTGCAATTAATTAGGCAATATACACATCATGCTTATCCTTACTATATGTTAATAACTATGTTTGGCAGTTAAACGTGATTAATTTATGGTGTAATTCTGAACCTCTTGGCTTGCCATAATCCTAACCAACCGTATATTACACACGGTGCGTTTCCTATGCACGTAAATACAAATTTTCGTGTATAAATTGCATGATAAATGCACTGCGTGCGAGGCGCATTTAGTGTGACCGAGTTGATATATCTATGGCAACCAAACGTCACTGGTGAGAGAAACGTGCAACGGACGGTACGGTCCGATTACGTTTTGGCAGGGGAAAAACTGGTCAGAAAATGTAACAAAAATGTAACAGAAGTTGTAGAAATGTAGTGGAGTAGAAAGTATAATAATTGCTGCAAAATGTAACGAAGTAAAAGTAAAAAGTATGCACTATTTATTCTACTTAAGTAAAGTAAAGATACGTGAAAAATGTACTTAAGTAAAGTAACAAAGTATTTGTACTTCGTTACATTCCACCACTGCTTGATAGGCGTGGTGTTTGCTGGAAGAAGCGATCGACGTCATTTTCGCACGAAGAAAGCGACATAGTAAACAACAATGGATGACAGACAGCACAGCAGATCTTGTTCTTGCTTCTCAGCATGTTTGTCACTAGAAACAAGCGCTGGCATTAGGCGTTTCTCAATACCAAGTAGCCATCGCAAAGTCCGACTCAGGAGAATGATCCCGAGGACGCGAGTCCAGTGATTCTGCTAATGGAACAGCGCGTTCTTGAACGCGGCACTCAGCTCGCTCTGGCTCTGCGACTCCGGTTATCTCTGTATGTACATTTTAGGCAATAATAAAACGAAATATGTTATAAAACACCACTCTGCTTCTTTTCGATTTCATTTCAATACATTTTAAACATTATAAAGCACACAAATGTGGTTCAGGCAACGCATAGCCTATTGATTATATTCACTGCATGTATGTAACGTTATATTTATAACAAAACTAAATATAAAACACAACCCTGCCTCTTTTCGTTTAAATGTAAAAATATTACACATATTCCAGGCAATATGTAATGTATTGCATATCGTAGGCCTATTGGTACAAATGTTGCAATAAACAACAGATTATCAGTAAAGCTTAAATAACATAAAGAAACAATTCAGTCAGTCAAATATACAAATTAAACGCTCAAAGATTGGCCAGGGAACGAATTATAGATTCACAAGACCAAAGTATCACCTGTTAGGTTTATACAAGACGAACTATATCTCATGTTTAACCACTACAGAGACGTTCAGTCAGCGCAAACGTCAGGACTGACTAGCCGAGGAAAGGCTGTTCCAGGCGGGGACACGAGCTGAGCGTCCGGTGATCGCTTGAAATGGATCTCAGTCAAATTATCATAAATCTATAAATAAACCACAGATTTGAGCTTTAAAAAACTACTTTCTCGCCTGAAAAACTCTTAAAACTACATTTCGTGACACAAAAACAGTAGAATTATATTTCAACTGTATGCTTGGTGCCCTTGTAGCAAGCGCGAGTGACGATACTCTGTCCACCAATCACCGTTCTGCAGTGAGTCTAGCTCCACCTTTTAGTACCCTTTCACTGTGCTAGGTACCCCATCGAAAGGGTACCCAAAATTAGTGGTACCGGTACGATGTTCAGGCTTTTTGGTACCATTCACAACTTTTGACAGTGGAAACGCAAATAAATGCGTACCGAACCGTACCGTACCGCTCAGTGGAAACGAGGCATTACTATATATAGTGAAAAATTGTAAATGGTTTAACATCACATTATATGTCAATTTACAGTAAAATAGTGACAAATTTATGTTTTTTTTTTGCAAGTAAAACTATGAATCACCATATAATTTACAGTGAAAAACAGTTAAAGGACATTTCCAGAAGTCCCTTCATGACATCGCATATCCTTATATTTAGGTTAAATTATTTTGTTTCTTGCCCTTTTTGTTACCTGGAACGTAAATTAGGGTTTTTGTATGGAGAAATTAAAAATAAATAAATAAACAAAGAAATAGATAACTGACTTAATAAAACAAATATAATTCATTTGAATTTAATTGTTTAATTAATATTTATATTTTTACATGTATTTTTTATAACTTATTTATGCCTTTATTTACTTTTATATTTATTCATTGTCCCATATTAATATAAATATATTTCCAAATTGATTTATATATTCATCTTTACTGTTCCATGTGCAACATGGAAATGAGTTAGGCGGTCCTAGCTTAGCTCCAGTTTATCATTGGTTGAGAGCTCATGTATAGAAGTGTGAGATAACTAAGCAATAAAGATCGAAGCCTGCAGTTCAGCAGGAGAGTTCGTTATTTTCACATAACATTGCATTTTGCATTTTGTTGAACTCTTTCAGTGAACCTTAGGGTGCAGTATTTCAGCCATAAACCTGCATATACTTAATACACCATCAGATTATCCACACTGAAAAAGTGCAACATAGAGATTGTTTTTGCACAGAATGGAAACCAGAGAACGCTAGTTGGAACTAGTTATGATTCTATTATATTTGGGGTCCTGTTTCCCACACACTGCCCTCCTGTCCAGTCTTTCCTTTTGAAACTTCATTCAGCATCGCTGTAGCTCCTCTGCTGGTCAGAGAAAGTCAGGTTGGCTACTCAACCTCAATTGGAACATGCCTTAGAAGTATCTAGACTAGTAGAGCACTGGTAAATGGGAATGAGTTAGAAGTTTGCTGTCAAAGAGTGACGACCTTCTGTCTTGAGCAACAGTAAGCACAGTTAGTTCCTTTACATGCATGGACAAGTTCAGATGGCGTTTATTGCGTTCACTCTCTCACCTCATCCCCAATGGAGATGTTGGTGCATGTTCGGCCACTTTCTCCTGTTCTGCTCACTCCATCCTTGCAGTGGGAGACGTAGGAGATGGACACACCATCAGGTAGATTGCTGTTCTCCAGAATGACCTCTTCGGACAAAGACTGAATCAAACACAGAGAGTATAATATATCATTCAAATCCTACATTTAAAGGAGCAAAACGCAAGTCTCTGAGTTTTTGCAGAACTACGCCCCCTCTGGCGACAAATGAAACTGCGCGCGCGCTCATGGAATACCATAGACACGGAACACACGCACGTTTGCACGAGCTGTTCATAACCAAAGGAGCATCAGGCACACATCTTTTGTTACAGTCATAATGAGGTAATAGCCTACAGTTATAAATCTGCAAGTCATTAAAATATATGAAAGGAAAGGCATTTGAGTAAATTACACACTTATGTAGGCCTATGTGTGTGTGAGGGGAAAACAGGGGTAGTAGAAAACTTAGGCTTTTGTTTCCATCGATCTCCATGTTGAACTGTTTTATGTGCTTACTGTATCCACTTATGATTGTGTTATTATGGAAACACATTCATGAACACTTCTGAGCCCTAGAGCAGACCGCCCGAGATCTCTCCGTTTGTTGAAAGCCTTCCCGATGTTGACTCTAGTCTTATTCCGATGCCTGGCACAGGACAGACAGAAGTTGTATTTTCTTTGTCTTACGTGGAGTTTGCGTTGGGGTTTGTAATGAACTACAAGCCGGTCTCTTTGGGGCTGTTTTTACACCTGGCCACAATGCGTTTTCTCAGATCTATTTGATTTATCAAAACGATTCCATTACACCTGGTCACATAAATGTGTTTTTGCAAAACGGATATTAATCTGATATTCAATTCCCGCGTTATATACAGATTTCATGAAGTGCACGTCACCAAAAGCAACAGATGAGCTGCATTTTATAAATCATTCGGCTTCGGCTATTTCAAAATCAGCAAAGACAGCGATTCTCAAGGTCGGACATCCAGGACTTTTACTCCTGTGCGCCCATAGCAACGCGGTAAAACAACGAGCGCCCGCCATTAAGCAACACGCAAGCGGAAGATAAACAAGCGCCTAAAATAAATCTAAATAGAAATGTAATCTCAAATGAATGGACAAATCAAAGAATAACAAAATAATACCACTGCAGAGATGGCCACTCAATTTTCTGTTGCTATGTTGACATTGCTATGCATGATAATGGTAAACAATGAAATGCACTAACGTTAGTTGTGTGGGAAATAAGATACAATTTTGGCTTTTAAAAAAAAAAAAAATAAAATAAAAAAAACTGTCCCTCACTGACATTGTACAAGCTGTGCCACCGACAGACTGAGCTCATTACAGCCACTTTGTAACAGTGCTTTTGAATTAACAGTTTAGTTGTTGTTGTTGTTTTAATGAATAAAAAAAAAAATCGATTACATAGTTAATGTAATTGATGCTTGATGGGTATTTAAACACACATGGTGTTCATACCAGGGGATTTGATGAGCTGGGCAATGCTTTTGGGTTGTTCTCCCAAGACTCCCATGGATGCCGATAGGGACAATATTGTAATGTTAAACCTACAAGCGACACCTTTCTGTGGTACCTGGTCAATGCAGGCGCTAGGAGACTGTCTATATTTGATAAGACATTCTGTAATAGAAGATGTATTCATATACTTTATAGCTGCTAAGTTAGCGCCTTTCACAGACACGTAACGTTAGCTAACGTTAGTCACAAAGCACTTAACATTAGTGTTTTATTATTCACGTCTCACCACCGATATAACATTCGCATACACAGATATCATTCATTAATACAAAGTAGTCCATTAGTATCCATAACTGACATAATCCACAGCAAAACTTCTGTGAATAGATACCTTTTTGATTTGCCTCGGGCATTGACTTCGGTTTGTTTTACCCTTCGTGGCTGGTTGCTATGCAGGTCACATGATTAGTGACGTAATGCCGACCAAGAGAATAAGAGAGAGTGGCAAAAGCCCTGGTGTGAGATCATTTCATCTCTTAAGGCTACTTTTAATGAAGATAGTGGAGGTAGAAGGTAACTTAGTGTTAATCGTATGCGTCTTACTTTCACTTTGATTTGCGATAGATTGCGGCGCGCTGGCTTGATGAATACACTCGCCTGCTCATCTGAGGTGATGCACGTCGTCATATACGACTAAAACAACATGACATAGCCTGTTTTCAACAACCAGATGCATTTACACTTGTCCAGTTTCGTCTGGACAAGTCGAATACAGCCCAGACCACGTCCTCAATGGTTTGAGCTACCGGATTCAAATCCGTCTGGATTCAACCTGGTCTTTTCACGATCAAATAAGTTATCCGATCACAGAAAACGCTTGAAGTGACCAGATGTAGGCTAAACAGCCCCTTTGAATCCATCTTCTACTTTTGGGAAAGTTGACTAAAGTTGCGTCGCTCTAAGTTGTCTTCTCTGATACGGAAAATGGCGGCGAATACACTATCCTGCAAAGCATAGCCAGGCGAGCGTGAACGCGCATGACGTCAGAGCCCAGTTTCAGATTCGAGCCCGAATCCCTCTTATTTATTTTACTGTACAGGATTATAGAGGCGATCGCAGTGATCAGAGAAGGGCTCATTCAGCCCATCAGGCAATTGTTTCAGCATGTATGGGTTAGAAAATGGCTATTTTAACATGAAATGTTGCGCAATGCACCTTTAAAGGGATAGTTGACACTCTTGACATTTGTTTACTCAGCCTCATCATCTTTCTAAACCTGCATGAATGTCTTCTGTGGGATACAAAAGAAGATATTTTGAAATTCAATATTTCAAAAATATCTACTTTTGGTTCACACAGAACGTCATAAGGGTTTAGAATGATATGAGGCCGAGTAAATAATTAAAGGGGGGGTTGACTGCGATTTCACTTTTTTCATTTTAAATAGTGTGTAATGTTGCTGCTGGTGCATGAACAGTATCTGCAAAGTTGCAGCGCTGAAAGTTTAGTGTAAGCAGGGATATTGTCTTTTAACAACGTTGTCTTGTACAACATCACGGCCCAGCCCTGCAGGACTTTTTAGTTTGGTGCGGAAAGTCTTGTCTTGAGCTGAACATAGATAAAACCAAGGACATGATTGTTACCTTCTCTCCCAAACAAAGAGAATTAGCAGAGGCTGTCACCACTATTATCCACCAGGAGTCAGTGGAAATAGTGGAGACATATAAATACCTGGGATCGATTTTCCACCAATACAGAGGAGATCCTTAAAAAGTGTCATCAGAGACAATATCTACTTAGGAAGTTGAATTCATTTGGGGTCAACAAAGTTATTCTCAGCACATTCTATTATTCTTTCATTGAAAATGTAATAACTTTTTCATTCATCAGCTGGTTCCATTCCATCACTCTCCAAAACAGGAATTCGCCTGTCGAGATGTGGTTAAGGTCTGTTCAAAGATCATTGACCAGCCCGTCCGAACTCTTACTGCCTTATGTGACCAACAGACTTTAAAGGTGGCACGCAGGATTATTAATGACCCCTCTCATATTCTGTTTCTGGAGTTTGAATGGCTACCCTCGGGAAGTAGACTCCGTTGTCCGCTTTGTCGGACACAGAGGAGGAAAGTAACCTTCATTCCGAGGGCTGTCCAGCTTATGAACTTGAACTTTAATAGGAGCTAATTTTCCGATCTCTACAATTTATTTATCTATAATGGTATGTGGTATGTAGTGTTGGTGTGTAATGTGTTTATGTAAGCTACTGGAATGTGCCTTCAAATTTCCCCCTGGGGACAAATAAAGTGCTTTGAATTGAATTGAAAATCAGGAAGTATAATTGCCTACAAAAACGACTCGAATGGGACTACAAAGGGTTTTAGACGTCACTAACCCATACATTTACATCAACCTTCCCTCCGGAATATGCAAAAAAGGGCATGCGCATATTTCTGCGACTCGTCGAAAGTGTGTTCACCCAGCTGTCAGGTCTCCTGTGTTCGAGCTTCCCACGGACGCTGTAGTTCATCAACAATGGACACAATTTATGTTTGATTATGTTCCTGAAAGTGACGATCGCAATCTAGCTCTCTGTGCAGCGCATTTTATGGAAGACAGCTTCCAGAATCTCCACGAATTCAACACTGGATTCAACAAGGAACTGTTACTAAAACATGAAGCAGATCCAACTTTAAAACCAGAGGCAGTGTTGGGCCACAACCTGTTAGTAGGCTAAGACTTAATCATTTTAAATGTATTTCAGACGTAATGTTTTAGTTTTATAAAATGCCAGTGCTGGCTTTATAGCCACTTAGTTATGCTATTTTGTGTCTTCGACAAACACGTACAAACATTTTTGACCTGAATTTGTACAAATAAATGACTATTTTTCGATTTCGATCAAGAACGTAAACCAATGCCAACGCTGTTTGTGTATATAGTAGCCAGTCAGTCAGATGCTATTGTGTAAAACAAACGTGTATAAAGTTAAAAATACATAGGCAAATTACCATTCACAAACGTTTTGTAAGAGACGTGTTTGGGGGGTTCTGCTTGACTCTCTTCATCACCGCTTTCTGGGTCTGATTCTGGCTCATACTGATACTGCAGTATCGACACATATTTGCATTTGACAGGAACACGGTAATGGGCGTGAAGTTTCCAGACAACGTGCACTACAGTTTAGCCAATCACAACACACCAGCCCAAACTAACCAACCTGAGCCCATTGCCTGTTTCTGAGGGAGTGGTTTCATAGAATCAGGAAGTCAACCGCCCGTTCAAATGACAGAGGAAAAAGCGGCTGACAATAAATGTGAAACTGATGAAAAATAAGACTTTTTAAAAAAGAAAAACAACAAAAACATGTTATATTGCACCCCATAATCACAATCATGCAAAGAAAAAAGCAGTAAATCACTGCTTTAAAGCTTTATTTTTTGGGTCAAATACTACTAATTATTTTGTCGCACTTCAAGAACAACCTTAAAACTTTGGAACTGGCTGTAAAGTGAATTCCTTTGTATGTGAAAAAAATGAAAGCAGTTTTAGTTTCTTTTCTCTTGAACCGTAAAAGGAACTAGAGCTGACCACAGCCAGCCATTACTTCATACTTGATAGACACGTGATACATAACTTCACACTCACATTATAGGAATCAATGATGAGCTGGATGACATTGGTAGAGGAGGCGGACAGTGTCCCCACTGTTGATTTAGGGATTAGAGCAGAGAGCTCCTATTGGGCACACACATACACAACATGAATCAACACAGACTACAATCTGAGTTAAAACTAAAGCTTGTATTATGAGATGATGTTGCAATTAGGAGAGATAAGACGTGCATGCACACACCTGATAAAGAGCCCGGAATTGTTCTGTCACAGCAAAGATGGTCTGAATGTTGTTGTCATTCAGTGCGTCTACAAGCTGAGAGATGGTGGGGTAGTCCTGCAAAAGATAACTGAAATGAAAGACATACTCAGACATTTCCAGCTGTCTGTCTATTTGTAAAACTCACACTTACAAAGTAGTTGCTCATGGTGTACGTGTTATTGGAAAGACGGCATTTCCCATCGTTTGGGCGAACAATGCCACCCAGTTTTCCATCTCCAGCTAAATGGAATCCAGCATCCGTGGCAAACACGAGGAGACGAGCGACATTCCTCCAGCCAATCTCTTTCTGAGGAACAATCAAAATAAAGCAGAACACCGCTTCAAATGGTCAGGTTTTGTCCAAACATGTTCAGTAGCTAAAGCATGCTGCTCCTTATGACTCAATAAGAATGATTAATGAGACTGTGTCTTATTTTACAAAGGCTCAATCACATGTCAACTACATGTTTAGTGTTTGAAAATGAAATCAGAACCCTCAGGGTACAGTCAGAACCAGTCTATAAAGACAGTGATGAAGTTATTTCGTATATACAAGTTTGTATTCAAATACAGGATTTCTAAACTGGAAGCATTTACCATTTGAAAAAAACTATATTATTGGAACAGAAAGAAAGTGGTTGTGCACGCAGCCATTCACAGGGCACGTACAACACTGCATGTGCTAACAAGTCCTGGAGACTTTACCCATAGTTCAGTGTAGAGCCAGACCGATAAAGGATTTTGAAGGCCGATACCGATACAAATATTTTTGGGTTTCAAAATCCAATATTCCGATATATCGGCCGATATTTTTTATTTTTTTTTCAGAAACACGCAACAAAACATTAACATATTTCCCTAACATTAGTTATTTGTAATTATTTATGAGTTTTAACTAAAATAATATGATAATGCATTTTAAAAGAAAATTTGTTTTTATTGTCACAATAGAACAGACTGATGATAGTGGCATTAGCTAACTTTGTGGTTCAGTGATCTATGATGAGCCATAATATAGCATAACGTCATACTGCAAATTGTAAAACATACATTTTCAATATAACAGGCCAAGGAGAGATGATACGTCTCATCCCTATAGCTGTCACGGTCTATTAAAGAAATACTTTAGTCACATTGTCACAAGTTAAAAGGACAGTCAGTCAACTACACTGTAACAACGTAACGTAATTATTACTAGCTAATTCCACTTCACTCTCCGCTTATTTAACAGCACCAAAACTCGACATGATAGTCACAAATTTTGTCATGCTTATTTGAGTTAAGAGAACTGATGGGGATGTTCTTTTAATTGTTATTCAAGCAATGTATGTCTCGGTGACCAACTTAACGAGTGTTGCCAACAGGGACGGTGTAGAGTGCCCTCTGGTGGACAAACTATACAACTCCAACACTCTCGACATGGTTCAAGCGTGTTTTCATCCGTTTTGATTTTATTTTTGAAATATTCATTTATCGGCCATTATAACTGCCAAGACCGATATTTTGAAAAATGCCTAATATCGGCCGATAATATCGGTTCTGCCGATATATCGGTCTGGCTCTAAGTTCAGTGGCATTCATGGAATGCTGAACTCACCGTGCAGACGGCAGCTTGCATGATTGCATTAAATCCTCCCTCCGGAGAGTCCAGGTTTCCAGAAGTTTTCTGTTTGCTGACTTCTTGGGTGAACAATGTGCTGTCGTAGGTCAAACTCAGGACGTTTTTGTAGCTGAAGGGTGCAGTGCAGTCGTTTGGAAAACACGGGTTCTGCAGATCCTTTGAATGAACCAAGAATGAACCTAAACCTGCAAGCAAGAGTTAGCAGATCATTTAACAGTTTTAATCCCGCAAAGACGTGAGCATGTGTGTCCTCCTGAACCGATCCGCAGGTCTTTAGTGATGTTCCGCATCTCCCTGGCAAGGTCAGTTCCCAGATTCTTGACATTCTCAAGATTACTTCGCATAGAGTCACTGACGTCCATCAGGAAGTACAGATCGATGGGATGATCCTCTACCCTCTTGAACGTGAGAGTAAACTTCTGCGGTTCATCTGTAGAGTGACAAAGACGAGAGAGAAAAATGTATATCTATGTTTCTCACAGTCACATGCAAAAATGTTTTACTTTCTTTCTATGCTATGCTATGATGAAAGCTATGAACAATTTGCAAAACTTTTTAGGTAAACTCCCTCTGATATTTAGAAGAATATCAGTAACCAGACAGTTTCTGGTCTCGTTGACTTCCATAGTAGGAAAAATATATACTATGGAAGTCAATGAGACCAGAAACTGTAGACCAGTCTGGTTACTGATATTCTTCTAAATATCAGAAAATCGGCTGAATGGATTCGAAACGGTAAAACCCTATACTGTTTAACTCTGGGGGAGTGGTAAAATGACCCTATTTCCAAAAAAAAAGTGGAGTATCCCTTTAATTGATAAAAGAGTTGTTAACGGTGCTGGTATTTGGTGCTGGTGGAAATGGAAAAAAATCATCAGATCACCAGGTTTATTCTTATTCTTAATGGGAAAATCTTATTAAAACCTAAATTATATTTTGCTATTCGTATGATCATGAAAGGGCGTTCATATCTAATTTTTAACAAGGAAACTATTTACAATAATTACGATAATTCAGATAGCACACGAATGTGTCTATTACAACACAGAGGTAGGCTAAATGTGAATTTGATTGAACTTGTCCTGATTCATATTTCACAACACATCAGTTTTGGTTCACAGCTGGGGTCCAGTACCTGATCGGAGGTTCAGGGTGAATTTCTGTGGCTGAATCTGGGTGATATCTTCAGACCTCAGATTCTCTCCTCTCTCGATTTTACGGTTTGTGACAGCTTTGTTCTTGTTCGATGGTGACCGTTCCTCGAGGGTTTTCTATGCCGAGTGGAGGGCAACCAGCCTTTTCCAAAGACTCCTGTTCATCACAGCGTGAAGGTTTGAAATCCTGCAAGCAGAGACTTGCTAAATTCACATGTTCCAGTAAGACTCGGATAATCTTCCAGAGTCAGGCGAGAATTTGACGATCAAATGTTGTAGACAAAATAACTTACAGGATCTTTGCACCACACACACTGTGGCCCGGTCTGAATACACTCTCCACATGTTTTGGCATTTACAGAAATGCATACATTGCTGTCTGTGCACAAAACACATACACAACAACTTTAGAAGACAAGATCTAACATTATAATGTTATGTGAGATTATTAAATAATAGTTTTCCAGCAACTAAAGCATTATGAAAAGAAAAGATACAAGAAGCTCTCTTGAAGAATAACTTGAAAAAATAGCCTCAAAATTACTAGTGAGATTTTGAACTCATAAACCTAAATATTAAAAGAATGTCCCCTGAGGCTTCAGAAAGTAGCTGTTGTTGGCGATAAATGATTTCCTTACCTGTTTTTGCTCTGACATAAGAGAAAAATCCTAGTAGAGCTGATATTAACAGCACCCTCATATCCATCTGAATGCAGAAGAACTTTATAAATGACACAGAAACACATCAGGAAGAGAGAGTTAGAGTAATCTGATTTACATTGCAGTAGTTTATGGATTTGCTCAAACAATTTTGATCAGACAAACATAGTTCAAAACAATGTTTACATGCATATTTTGTGACTAGTAAAATGTCATGTGATTTGTATGGGTATTTTATAATAAGTGGAAATAAATAAGTGGAAAAATAAAAGCTTACTTACTTTAACGCCTGCTCCTGGCTCTTTCAACAGATTTGTGTTTATGACGTAAATATTTATATGATCAACTGTTCCTGATGTCTTGAGTTCCAGGTTACTGTAGTCCTGTAAGCATGAAGAATGTGTTTCTGAAACGGCACAAAAGACAAAATCTAAACGCTTTCTACTTGAGTGTGTGTGTGAGGCGTGTTAACAGGTCTTTTTCAGTAGTTCAGACTGCAACAGTGCAGCAGCAGCTCAGTCTTACACACCTTACAAACAGGAACTAACAACTAAAGGGTTGTGTAGTTTGGCCAGGACATGTAAAGAGTAAAGCCTTGTTTATACTCGACGCGTCCGCAAGAGCGCGAAGTGCGCGTGGTAAAAATGACGTCATTGCGGTGTGGGCGGTCGCGCGCGTTGGGTGCGCGCGCACCTCTCCAAACGGACGAGGCGTTTGTACTTTATAATACTTTATGCGTTTATACTTTATACAGTTAGTTTATACTTTATAATAGTTTATACTTTATGTGTTTATCGCTCGTGTTCAGCGGGGAGGAAGGGAAGTTGGTCCATATCGGGAAATGCAAGATTCGTTGAGATTAATTAATCTATTTATCTATTAATTTATCTGAGGTGCCAGCAGGACCGGCGCGTGCACTTCTGCCGCTCTAGGCGAAAAAATTGTGCCGCCCCTCTATTTGCAACGTATACCAGCAACAACACACAAAGACCAATATGCCATATATAACGCAAAACCAGCAACAACACATAAAGACCAATAAGCCATAGGCCTACATAACGCAAATTGTGCGCAACACGCGTGTGCCCAAAATGTCAACAATAATAAAGTTTATGCAGGAGGAAATTTAGGCAAATGACTGCTGGCATTTTTCTTTCAGCAGTCATGACAGGACTTTTCCAAATAATCACATTTCACCTCCTCAAATTACTGTTGTTTGCAAATTTCTTTACACCACTTTCTGTGCGTAAAAAAACACACAAATGAAATGTCCGCAAGCACATTATATCATCAGCAGGTTCAGCATCGAGCAAATAAAGCTTAACTTACGTTTCAGAAGCGTGCACGGCGGGCCTTCATCGCAGCAAAGCTCTTCACTGCATCCTCTTTATTGATTCTCTGAGCCAGTTCACGCTCTATGAAGATTGTTGCCAGCCTTCTTTCATTGTACTGCGAAGGTAGTTTTTTTTAATTAATTTCAACTTTGAGAAACTGCGTTCTCCTGAAGCGATATCGTTTCAACGACGACATCTGTGTCCTGTCCCTGATCGGTGATTAACGGACGATCTGTTCATTATGTGACACAATGAACGGATCACCCAAATGAAAGTAAGACTCGGAAGATAAAGTAATTATTTATGTTTACTGCATTATGATTTTTTAATTCAGAATATAATCAACATTGCGTAGGTAGATGTGATCGGGGAATTTGTCTGTTAAAAGAATAACATTTAAAGCCAAGCCACTTACGAAATGACTTCGAATGACTCAAAAGAGTCAGTAAAATGATCCGAACTTCCCCTCACCCAGTCATGACTCGTGAGAGCAGGGACTCGCACTCACCGGCGCTGCGGGGCGGCGGCAGCTCAGTAAATCATATAAATAACCTATTTTGTGAATTGTTCATTCCCGTTTGGCTCACATTTTGCCACCCTTACAAAAGTGCCGCTCTAGGCAACTGCCTATATCGCCTATACGGACGCGCCGGCCCTGGGTGCCAGAACGCATCCGGACCGTTTCGGCCCACTTTAACCCCTGGCTATTAGCAGCTCATTTGCATTTAAAGAGATACACACCAAAACTTTGTTTTTCTCAGCCCAAAAGTGACAATTTAAACATGCAGCAAAAATGTATGTTTTTTTTTTTTTTTATTATGTGGTTCGGTATTTTGAGCAAAAACGTCACATAAACACTCTGGGGACCTCATCAAAGACTTATTTCACATCTTGTGAAAAGGGCATCACAAATATTTAATCAGAACATGGGCTGTGTCCGAAATCTCCTCTAAACCACTACTCCCTAACCCCTATGTAGGGGTAGGGAGAAGAACACTATATAGTGAGCTCACCAGATAGAAACACCACTTTCGGACACTACTCGATTGTCTTTCGGCGCCGTCGATTACGTCATTGTTGTCGCCCGCCCGTCTTTTCACTTTCAGCGCAATGCATGATGGTGTGTAGGGCTTAGGTGAGTGACCATCGGTTGTACACTACTTTTCAAACTGCATTCTGGGATACATTGAGTGGACTATATAGGGTATAATAACCATCAGATACATTCGGACAACAATATAGTCCACTATATAGTGAGTAGTGGGAAATTTCGGACACCGCCATGGTTATCACAGATCTTTTTTGAGATGGTCCTCACTGCAGAACATAAATTACATATACCTAAACCTATCCATCTCAGCCCCCTATCCCTAACCCTACCCATCTCCACCCCTTAGATCTTGTGATCGAACTCCACCCCCTGGATCTTATGTCCTGCGATGAGCTGCTAGTCCTACTGTCTTTTTTAACATTTAATACAGGCCTTGCATAGTTCTTTGATGAATATTGCAACCTTTAACCCCTATACTTCTAAAATCACACAAAATGCAGTTTCATTCTGATGACAGCAAACCAATCAGATATGTAGCAGTGACATGAGAGAACCCTCAAACACCATTAGTTGTGCAATAAAGATCATTAGGAAAACAACACATTGGCATTGTTTGACTAAAAATGTATGCACATCTTGATGGAAATAAATGTTGTCAAGAGGTGCATCAATTTTTGGTCAAGATCTTGTATTGACAATGCAGGAGTCAAGCACTTGGTAAAATCAATTCAAGCACATCCCAAAGACTTTCAATGAATTTAAGGTCTGGTGCCAGTTCATGTTTGAAAGTAATTGTTCATGCTCCTTCCAACCATTCACAACTTGAGCCTGATGAATATGGCCATGATGTGTTTTCCTCCATGCATGGTTGTTTAGGAAATGAAAAGCTACACACACCAATCAGGGTTAGGAGTGTTATTGCCAAATATAACATGCCAGAAACATAGTAATCACTGCAGTAATAACTCCAGTCATAGGCTCTTAAGAAATAGCTTATTTAAATCCTTTTTTTGGGCAGGTAGTGTATAAAGACTTTACATTCCATTATAAACCATGCTGATCCACAAACACACACGATAACAATGCAGTCCAGTGTTTTAGGTTCTTTATTTTAATAAATAACTCCTAGACACAAAAAACAGAAGGCATGATGCAAAAAAAGGCACTTTAAAATGCAAATTGTGTGTTTAACATGATTAAGCTTTTAAAAGCTTTAAAGGTTTAAAAAAGAAAAGAAAAAAGTGATAAAAACGTATAACACTGATCTTTACAAACAATGATTTGAGCAGTTAGGCTTATTTATGAACAATGATGTTGTTAAAAAAGGACAAATTAAATTACAAAAGCAGATGTGAAGCAAGTCCACTTTAACAGAAACAATAAAATATATTTCTTGCACAGTAGACGTAAATATTTGGCATCAGTGAAAGAGAAATTCGGGACCTGAGATTTAATTTCCTCATTCTTGAAAACAAATCTAAAACCTGAAGATGTTTTTATATAACCTTACACTTATGTTTTCAATAATATTAATAGTAAAGTTGATTGTTCCATTCACAGACAAAGTAGAAAATGACCCTCTATCTTTCAAACTCAATCCAAGTCAAAAGGCATTTAAATCAAACACTTGACTTGACTGATGAAATGTCAATTATATTGTGACAATTAAAAAGATACGATTCATTAATGTGCACAATAAAAATGTCACTAATCCACCTGATTCCCAGACCAAAGAAAGGCGATCCATAGTCACATATAGACCTAAACATTATTGACTGGACTCAAATGTCCCAGAATTATGCAGACGACACATGCGTCTGCATTAAAAGCACCATGTGTATAAACAGCAGTGGTCCGCTACAGCTACCTACTATTACCAGTGACAGGACACTCCATCCACAGGTTCAGAAAGTTCCCTGTACCAACATACGACACAAACAGACTCCAATGTTCAACTAGTTACTGAACTGAAGCAGGTGGGTCTGGTAATTGTGTCTCGTCTTTGTGAATAACATTCTTAATGCATACTTGACCACATCTTACTTACAAAACCCCTGTCATCTAACCCAACACGACTGGTTTTAACATCCAATGAAAACAAGGCAGACCTGTGGCTAAAAAAAAAAAAGATGAAAATTTAAATGGTCTAAAAAGTTTATACATAATGTACAGTTCCAAAACGATGCATAGAAACACAGGTTAATTGATTATACCGAACAGTGGCAAATGCACAGCCAAAAGGTGATTTAAAAACAAACACAAAAAAAAGAAAGAAAAAAAAGTAAAATTCAACTCTTCCGTTCCTCTTGAATTGTTCTGCATACAGTGTTGCTTGGAGTTGGACAGATTCGATTCCATTACTTGCCCTCATATTTGGGGTTGACCACCGTCGTCACAGCACTCTTGTAAATGGGGTTCTCACCCTAAAGACCAACATAGAGACAATAATTAGACCAACCATACAATATATCTACTACACAATTGCCAGGTTAGGACACAGCAAATATAATACACTTGGGTTGAAGAAAAAATTGTGTATACTAACACCAGCAAGCATTACAAAAGGCACACAATCAAACACAAACACTATACTTTAAGTAATTTTGTATATTCCGCAATGTAAAAAACTAGAGCCAGACCGATATTATTGGCCGATATTAGGCATTTTCCAAAATATCGGTATCGGCAGTTATAATGGCCGATAAATGAATATTTCAAAAATAAAATAAAAACGGACGAAACACGCTTCAATCATCTCTACTTGGCCTGTTATATTGAAAATGTATGTTTTACAATTTGCAGTATGACGTTATCTATTGCTAAATTATGTCTCATCATAGACTAGCTAACCACAAAGCTAGCTAATACCACTATCATCAGTGGAAGACCGCTGAACGTTAATATTAATGAGCTTGGAAACCACAATGAACTTTTTCTGCCTAAATAACGTAATGATTACTGTATTTATAACTAATGTATCTCTAGTTAACAGTCCCTGCATTGTAAAATGTAAGTTAGACTTGCAAGGAGTGGACATTTAGACGTTCTGTAATGGATTTAGAATCGCTAAATAGTAGGTTTTAGGAGGCATGCAGCAACTAATGATTGAAAATGGTTTGATGTAGCTTGATGGAAAGAATTTAAAAAGTGCAGGTAAAGGGAAGAGCAAGCTGACATTGTAATTATAAAGTAGCTTATAAGGCAATGTAGGGACTAATTATTATTTTATTTATTTTATTTTTATTATAAAATAAATTATATTTATATTATTTATATATTTATATTATATTATATATATTTATATATATATATATATATATATATATATATATATATATATATATATATATATAATTTATTATATATATATATATATATATATACATAGGCCGATATATTCGAATATTGGATTTTAAAACCCCAAAATATTTGTATCGGTCTTCAAAATCCTTTATAAAACTATGTTTAGTATTGGACATTTTTTGTATTATGCTCTTTGAAGGAATAGTTCATCCAAAAATGAAAATCTACTCATCCTCAGAAATACAACAGAATCTACAAATAATCCACATGACTCCAGTCCATCAATTCATGTCTTGTGAACTGAAAAGCTACGCATTTGTAAGAAACAAAGCAATCATTAAAGAGGAATTTCACTGTTGGCAATTTACATATACTACTGACAATGTAACAATAGAAAACAGGTTGAAAAATCAGCGATGTTACACTGTAAAGCATTTTAACTTTAAACCATCACTTCTGGTCAAAATAGGAGTCCATAAATGATAATATTGCTTCCTCCAGTAAAAGAAAAGTCCACCCCCTTATTTTTTTTACGGTTTAAGCTTCATTCTGACGGCACACACTCACTGCAAATTTCTCAAAATCTTTTCTGATGAAGAAACAAACAAACCGGAGGATGAGGATGAGTAAATCTTTGTTTTTGGGTGAACTATTCCTTCGAGCATCAAAAATTAATCCAAAAATTAAATTTCTATCATCATTTACTTGTCGTTCCGAACCTGTAAGACTGAGTACAAGGTTGTGTATTCCACAGATGAAAGTCATACAATTCCAATCAGTAAATAACACACATTCACATTGTGGAAAAGGCATATGCAAATAATTAGTGAATTAGATTAAATAACTGCAAATGACAATTTACAAGCCGTCCATATTATACACGGGTCCGAGGTTGTTGTTAAAGTGACCGAAAGAGGGAGGAAAAAGCACATGCAAGCAGTGAAGAAGAGTACAGACTCAGAGTGTGACGCCCTTATTTCCATAACCTGGATTCTGGAACTTATTAATAGGGCTCTTGTATATGGGGTTCTCTTGCTAGATTTGACAAGAAGAAAAGGTTTGTAGAGAGAAAGGCAGAAAGGAAAAACAAAACAAAATAGAATAGAATGAGAAAAACAGAACTGAAGAAAGAAAAAAGGCAGAAAAGCTGGCAGTTTTGACCAGTTCAGTGCATAGGTGTCAAGCGATTAATCGCATCCAAAATAAAAGTCTGTGTTACCATCACATCATATATGTGGGTGCACCGTGTATAATTATTTTGTGTGTGTGTGTGTGTGTATATATATATATATATATATATATATATATATATATATATATATATATATATATATATATATATTAGGGCTGTGCAAAAATTAGTTACGATTAATTGCATCCAAAATAAAAGTCTGTGTTAACATAATACATTTATGTGTGCTGTATATAATTATTTTGTATATATAAATACACATACATGCATGTATATATTTAAGAAAATGTGGTATTCATATATAAAATATTTATATAATTTATATATATATATATACACACACACACACACACACACACACACACACACATACATACATATATATATATATATATATATATACAGAATTTAAGCGCAAATAATTCTTAAATATATACATGCATGCATAGGTATTTATATATACAAAATAATTATATACAGCACACATAAATATATTATGTAAGTCACAGACTTTTATTTTGGATGCGATTATTCGCAATTAACTTTTGCACAGCCCTATGCATGTGTGTATATATATATATATATATATATATATATATATATATATATATATATATACACATATATATATATATATATATATATATATATATATATATATATATAAACACATGCATGCATATTTAAGAAAAAAAAATATATAAAATATTTATATTTATATACAATATAAATTATATAATAATATACAGTACATACATGAAAATATTTCTTAAATATAAACAAGCATGTGGGTGTATTTATACAAAATAATTATACACAATGCACCCACATATTATGTAAACACAAACTTGTATTTTGGATGCATCTTTTTGCTGAGAAATCTTGAATTAGTTTTAAAAATAAACATAAGAATAACTTTTACATTATTAATATTTGAAGATGATCATTTAATGGACTGAAGCAACTTAGGTTTACTTGATTATCCATAAATCATTATTTATAAAAGGAATTATGTAAAAAAAATATGATACATCAGTATGATACACAAATTATGCGTCAAATACGATACTTCAGGCTTTTGAGGAACATTTATTTGTTTATCTCTCTGTATTTTGCCTCTCACACTTAAAACTACAAAGCTTTGGTCATAAAATAAGCATTCAAATATCATCTTAATATTTAAATATAAGATGCATTATTGGGAGATATAGAATGACAAGACAACGGATATTTATATGCATTTTATGAAAGTAGTCTTATTTTGTTATAAAGATCTCATTGACTTACATTACAAGCTATTGGAACTTCATTATAATTTTGGCCATATAAATAACATCTGCACCAAAAAAATTGTTTTCCTCAAATGTGAGCTCCATATTCTCATTATATATATTATATGAGCCATAAAAGCCAAATATGATACAAAACATAAATAAAAAAAGGTTGCATATGTGTTTATATACATACACACACACACACATGTGCAGACCGACTTATATGCTAGTTGAAAAGCTTCCGATCCAAAGTAAAATGTTCTTAAAGCACGACCCTATCTCTTCCTGTGTCTATTGCTGCAATATTCTGTAGGACTCATTCACTGCAATACTGAGCTGCGACCAGCAGGGGGTGGGAGTGATCACCCCTGGGCCTAGAGAGGCCACACCCCACACAAAGAGCCAGATATCCCATTGCACCTAGCTGCAGTGCTTTATAGAAATTAAAATATGTAACTACATTCTGTCAATCCAACAGCTTTCTCCAGTCCAATGAGGTGGCCACATATGATATGATTTAATGAATATAACTTTAAACAGATACTTGAAAATGAAACGTAATGTAAACTGGAGAAACATACCGTGTCCCACTTGGCATTCATCTTCTCTTTCTCGAACTTGGCGAACTCTCTGCGGTCGTGAATAATCATGAGCAGTTTCCAGATGAGCAGAAGTGCTAAACCAATCAGAACGATTCCTGCGACCACACCCGCTACGATGGGGATGATGTCAGGGCCAGAAGGACACTCTGTCAACACACACACAAAGCATTATGGGACACAAGGAAAGTAACTAGTTAAGTTAAACAATTTAATCAAGGCCTACTGGTACTCATTTCATCCAGCACTTACCAAGTTCCTCGGCCACGTGGACCTCAATGGTGCTGTCGTTCTTAGACGCGTAGGAGAAGAAGAACCAGCAGTCATTAGCATCTCGCTCTTTGCAGTGATTGATGTAGGGCTGGTCGTGGGGCTGAGGAAGTTCATTCTTCATCTTCACTACTTTAAGATTGAAGTAGGCGCATTCCTTCTCACACGTGTCTTTCTTGTCACCAGTACCAAATGCTCGGCACTGGACGCAATCCCTGTGAGGAAAAACACAGGCGAATATATTAAGTGCTGCAAGAGGAGCATAACAAGCCAGTTGTTTGAGCAAGTGTTCTGTTAATTACTTACTTGTGTTCAGTACAAACTCCAGGGCAGGTTGGGCAGATTTCACAGGTCGGACCCTGAAACTTTGAGTCTGTGCATTTACACACGCCACACTCGCAGGTGCCCGACCATTACAGATCTGTTTGTTACTGGCCAGACAGGTGGAGGTGTCCAGAGAACAGTCGCACGCACTACCGGTGTAGTTAGCATCACAAATACACTTTCGGCAATCACAACGACCGTGACCTGAAAAGATAAAGAAACACTTTTAGTTTGTAACTTGTCATCTGTTTAATCATTTACTGTTACCCTACATATAGCCTGGCAAACCAGACCTATCAAGATGTTAGGTCTGGGAACTCACAATTGGCATACCTAAATCCGGGGGCGGGATAAAAGGTTGTCTTTCAATATCCCTCTGCATGCCATAGGATAGCGCCACAACCAACCAGAGCGATGATGGCTGTGGCTGAGTGAGTCCAATGCGTTTTCCCCATGGTTTTCTCTCCAGCGGAGAAAGTTGATATATTAAACTTTTGCCTTATCCGGTCGTCAAAACTCTGAACACATCTTCCTTTTTAAGAATGACTTGCGTTCTTAACTCCAAGTCATCCGAGTCGCGGCCAAAGCCGAATCGAAAGACCGCTGTTCGCCAGCTGCGTCTTGTTTGTTTTTAAGTAGCAGGGAAATCAGCCATCATGGAAATCACGGCGCAGAACCGTCACAACTCTGCCGTCATTGTGTTAAGCCCGCCCACCAACTCTATACACGATGTGATTGGCCAGACCAGAGTTTGGATTTTCCACTTCGAAAGTCAACGGAGAGTTGCTAGACCACACTTTGCTGCAAAATAATTTTTGCTGCCGCTAGGGTGCGTCTGAGATTTCTAGGCTACCCTACATATGTCACCCTCCTTTATTTCTCAGGGATGCACAATATATCGGCCAATATACGTTCATTTTAATGTTATCGACCCGATAAGAAAATTTGGACAATATATTAGCGCCAAAAAATAATGGAATATTTCCTTTTGCTGGGAAACTTCTGACGCGCACTGTTCGCCATCATGGTTTTGAATTGCATCAAATATGATTTGAATCACTTCAAAAAAGTGGAACATGTGCAGCGCAAATCTTTCAGATAGGCTACAAAAACTTATAACGAGAACCAGTGTTGGGAAAGTTCACTTCTAGAACTAGTTCATTTAAAATGAACTAGTTCAGTTCATAGTTCATACTTGTACATTCTTTTTTTCCATATGTTGCGAGCTTCTTTTTATTTTAAAGGAGCTGTATGTAAGAAATGTATGTCAAATAATCACAAAATGGCCCTGATATGTCACTAGACATTAAGAAATCATGTGCATTTCAAATACTTATATCACTGACAACAGTAGTCCGGCCAGGATATCGTCATTTAAAAAGTGAAGTTGCAGCCCTCAACTATCATGTTGTGTTTTGGTCTGATGCTCCACCCTCCACCGAATCTACCAATCACGAAGTCAGTTGGGTTGCAGCATCCAGGTTGCCAGCTCTGCTCTAGTTACCACAGCTGCAGCTACAAACATGTGGGATAAAAAAATATTGGATCCTGCAGCCTATCAGGCAACCTCGAGTCAGGGGAGAGGGAGGGGATACACTGCTCTACAGTATTTGAAACTGATTGCAGTACCAGTTTTGGCCACAATCTTACATACAGCTCCTTTAATTATTGCCACAGCCCATATACAACCACAGACAATTATTTTATCGAACGGGCAAAGTTTGCAGAGAAATGGATGATTTTTCCCATCCTCACCGACTTCGTCATAAAACCCGCTTAAATGACCATACGACGCCTCCTCGCTCGCTGCTTTATCGACGGCGGCCGCGGTGCGACAATGGTGGCTTGAGTTGCCAGATTGGGTGTTTTTTCGCTACATATTAAGGCCTGTTTACTTGTGTTTTAGCCGGTTTTCGCCTGGAAGGTTCTATAGAAATCTGGCACCCTATTGAACGAAGTTAAACAGAAGGCATGCGTTCACAGACACCAGAATGAACGAGTTCACAGTAACGTTCTTCAGGCAGTAATACAGTACGTTCAGTTCATGTTCTAAAAAAATATGAACGTCGTTCATGAACTATCTTTCATTGAATGTGTTCAGGCACTGATGAGAACATTATAATTGTGTGCTTGTGACATTTTTATTTTACCTTCATTTTACCAGGAAGTCTCATTAAGATCAAACATCTCTTTTACAAGAGAGACCTGGCCAAGGTGACAGCCATACATAAACACAACATATTAAAATGCTACATACAAAGAAGTAGCCATACATAAAACACAACATAGTTAGGAAGGAAATAAATAAATAAATAATTAAATGCTATGGCTTTTGGCCATAGAAAACCATTTACATGGCTTTTAAATGGTGAAGACTTGTGTTTTTATAATATCTAAAAGTGTGGATTTAGATTTATCGGCCAATATATCGGTTTTAAAATATTAAGAATTATCGTATCGGCCAAAATTATCATATCTGGCGCATCCTTAAGTTAACATTAATTGTATTTCAAGTAATGACATTTTTTTTATTGTTTTAGTTAAACAAGCTATTTTGTATATCCCAGGACAGAGAGAAAAAAACGCCGTCGTACCTCCACAGAGCTTGTTGTTGGATCGGTCGCAGTTGAAGTTGTCGCACTCGCAGAACTTTCCGCTGTATCTCTCCTCTGGGTTGTCTCTTTCTTACACTCGCATGTTCCACAAACGCAGTCTCCATTGTTGCTGCAGATGTCGGTGCCGTTATCCATGCGGCAGTTTGCGTCTAGATCTTCTGTTCTCACCTCGTCTTTGCTACATTCACAATTCCTTCCGATACGTCCGTCATTGCACCTGAATATGAGCAGAGGTAGATAGATGTCAGTGCTGCCAGTTGAGAATTTTATGGATGGTACCATCAGTGCCAGTATATAACTCACCTGCATGCTCCACACTCCAGTGTGCCGTTGCCGAAGTGACACGATGGGCTGTTTGGGATTCCGTCTTTGTGACACTCACATTCACAGATGAAGTTGAGGACGATCTCCACCTCCTCAGTGAAGCCCAGCGGTTTGATCTTTATCGTCTCGGACTTGCCATTAGATGGACAACCTTTAGCCGTGATCGCTACCTCAAACTTCACCTATGACACAAGGATGAGGAGCAAAATATGCATTTTTTAAATTTTGCCTTGATTTTTATTTGCAGTCTTTGTAGTTTTTTTAAAATCACATTGCTGAATAGTGCATACTTTAATTTCTTTAAAGGGCCCTTATTATGGATTTCTGAAAATGACCTTTCATGTAGTGCGTAACATAGCTCTAACCAAATGAAAACATCCTGCAAAGTTTTAAATCTGAAAGTGCACTGTATATTAAGTTATTGTCTTTCAAAAGTAAGAGTCGACTGAGTCAATTAAATGAACAGTTTTTCAAACGAGTCATAAGCCGTTTCGTCGAGACGTCAAGACGGAACTTTAGTATAATGCCCGCCCATGTTTTGCGCGCGCGACACTAGTAAAAACTTCAACCTCAAACCAGCAGCTGATTCCTGAGGATGCTGGACAGAATCATGTCGAGAAGAAGCTGTGCTCTACAATGTGAAGGTAAAGCCAGTTTTTTTAACTGCCCAAGGACGAGGAAATATTTCTCGCTACTTTGAGGGAAATATTTGTTTTACCAACATTTATGTAACATCAGCTCATTCACTCTAGAGCTTGGCTAATGTACATTGTATACATGCACTGTTATTGATACAGTTTCCACGTATTCACCTCAATATATTACAAAAATACTCTGTAAATAAATGAGTACAAGTAAAATAATCGGTTTGTTGATGGACATGTACTTGTTAATGCTGATGGGTGAGGAATTAGTTGCAACACCTCATAATGTACCTCAAACTGAGTAGGAGAAACGTCCTGCTCGATTCGTTCTTGCGATGGAGGTTCGGGTTCTTCATGTTTCATCATCGGACTCGCGCTCAGATTGATATGGTAAAATCAACGTCATTGTTCGTTACTATGTTTAGTTTACAGTGTTTGGCGCCTCAGGACAAGCAGAGCTGACGTTGTCATGGCAATGGGTGTTTTTGTTTTTGACGCACACGCTGTTACGCTGTAGACCAATCACAACAGACTGAGCCATCTGGCCAATCAAAGCAGAGTGGTTCGCGGAAATGAGGGATTGATTCATTTGACGAGTAGTTTGAGAATCATTGAAAATGTGGTGATGTGTAAATATATATTATGGGAAAATGTAACAGTCTTTTATCTTTGATGCATGTGAACATGTTGGAAACTCCGCAACAACATTAGGAAACTTTAAATTAGCATATTATGGGCCCTTTAAAGATAAATAGCAGCTAAAAACGTTCCGTAATGACTCGTTCAAAGATGCAACTGTGTTAAGTTTTTAACTAGAGGAAATTATTCTGACCTCATCCCCAATGGAGATGTTGGAGCACTTCCTCCCGTTTTCTCCCTTTTCAATCACTCCATTCTTGCAGTGGGAGATGTAGGAGATGGACACACCTTCGGGCAGCCTGCTGTTCTCCAGAATGACCTCAGAGGACAGAGACTGAGAAAGATAGATTTAAGAAATTTATATTTCATTTAAGAAAATATAATATTCAAATAATTAACACATGCAGGATAGTCTTTTTTAATCAATTTATTTTCAATTCAATATGCTTTGATGCTTTCCCCTCTTTAAAATGTAGCAGAAATTTGGTAAAAAAAAAATGGAATTAGCTAAAAGAATGTACTAAATTGATAGCCTCAGTTCCTGTGATCTACTCACATTATATGCATCAATAATGAGATCGATCACATTGTTTGAGTCAGAGGTTAGAGTGCCCACAGCTGACTTCGGAATGAGGTTTTTCAGCTCCTGTAAATGAAACAAAAACAGTTTATCCAGATTTTTTCCACGCAGTATTTTATTTCCACGAGTGCCATAGGATCCGACTTGCCTATTGATGTAGACACAAAAGACCTGGTTTCTCACCTGGTAAACAGGCTGGAACTCTTCAGTTACTGCAAAAATGGTCTGAATGTTGTTTTCGCTTAATTTTTGAACGAGATGTGCAATAGATGGATAGTCCTAAAAGGGACAGATTGAAAAATTAGACATTCATATTCATGGAGGATAATTGGTGTAACATTGGTGTAACACACACTTACATAGTAATGGCTCATGGTGTACATGTTATCCTGCAGGTGGCATTTCCCATCATTCAGGGAGTACAATGCCGCCCAGTTTTCCGTCTCCAGCAAAGTGAAATCCAGCATCCGTGGAAAACACAAGCAGACGGGTAACATTCCTCCAGCCAATCTGATTCTGATACACAATCAAGAGGAAGAATAAACTTCATTTGCAAAATCTGACAAGTCAGCAGGGTTAGAAGCTCCTTCACTTTAGATAAACAATAAAATACAATAGGGTTAGGACAATAAAACAAATACAAATTAAACATTAAAAAATGTAATTGAAATTGCTGCATTTATTTAATGAAACATACAGTAAAAAAGAAATACTGTGAAATATATTCAAGTAGAAAACAGGTGTTTTAAATTGTAATATTATTTTAAAATGTAACTAATTCTTGTGAAAGGAAAGCTGAATTTCCAGCATCATTACTCCAGTCTTCAGTGTCACATGATCCTTCACAAATCATTTTAATAAGCTGATTTGGTGATCAAGAAATATGTATTATTATTATGGAGGTTGAAAACTTAATATTTTTTGTATAAACTGTGATTTTAAATGGTACTTTTATTCAGCAAGGATTTATTATTTTGAAAAATTAAGTCAAGACATTAATAATATTACAAATGATTTCTATTTTAAATAAACGTTGTTCTTTTGAATGTTCTATTCATCAAATAATCCTGAAAAAAGTTATCACAGTTGTAATATAAATATATAATTTTATTAATTTAGTTAATAATAAAAATGACAAACCGCGCAGACAGCCACTTGCATGATGGCATCGAACCCCTCCTCGGGTGAGTCCAGGTTTCCTGAGATCTGCTGTCTGCTGACAAGGGTATTAAACTGAGATCCGTCCTCAGTCAAACTCAGCACATTTTTATAGCTGAACGGACTGGTGCAGTTCTGGTCTGATGTGCAGGGGTTCAGCAGCTTGGCTGGTGTCGTGCTGATGTATGGCATGACGGTTTCTCTCACAAAAGAGCCAAAGCCTAGAAGCATTAACAAACATTAAAGTAAAAGTGTTATGAAATTAGCAGCATATTAACATTGCACTTCACTAACACAAATAAAGACAAATCCAGTATGGATCCTCTAAGGTTCCTTACCAATCCTGAAGTCAGATGTGATTGTTTGCATTTTTTTCATCAGGTGGGTTCCCAGGTTTTTGACATTCTCTAAATCGTCTTTCATTGAGAAGCTGAGATCCATCAGGTAGTAAAGATCTATGGGATAATCCTCAGCCCTCTTGAATTTCAGAGTGAATTTCTGAGCTTCACCTGGATTGGAATGAGAGAAGATTATGGGATTAGACAAGCTTTACATGGGACATCCAACTCTTTTTAGGTGATAACCTAAATCATTTAAGTGTTCCAGGAGTTGGGTGGGAGTAACCAGTACCTGATCGGAGGTCTAGGGTGAGTTTCTGTGGCTGAATCTGAGTGATCTGGTCTGGCTTCAGTTTCACTCCGTTCTTTGTGCGGTTTGTTACAGGTTGGTTTTTGTTGACTGTGACGGCTCCCCGAAGGATTTCTATGCTTACATCAGAACAGCCCTTTTTGATCAGAGCATCAATCTCATCACAGCGTGTGGATTTCTGCTCACCCTGTTTCAGAAAGCTCTGCAGAAATAGGCAAGGGAATAAAAGGAAGAGATTACACTCACAAAAAAAATAAAAATAAATAAATAAATAAATAGATATATATATATATATATATATATATATATATATATATATATATATATATATATAAAATCAGGTGGCTCAAGCACCAGTATTACTTAATCCTACAAAAAGAAAAAGTGGTTTTTAACTTTTAAAGAGAATTGCATTATTTTGGGACAATATATCCTTGCTTGTTAATATGTCATAGAAAGCATAATGCTTTTTTGGAAATTACCTTTCATGTAGTAGTGTAATACATCGATTGAATACCGTTTACATTCACAAACATCTAAGTGCACAATAAATGGAGTTAACTGCCTGAAAACGAGTCGTCAGTAATTCCAGTCTCAATTCCTGCTCAAAACTGCATATGTTTGTTACACATTTGCATAATTCCAGCATATGGTCTTCATTGGCTACCTTCGAACAACATCTAATTGACCCTTCGCTAAGCCCCGCCCTCCCTAGTTACTGTTGCTACGCCTGTCAAGCTTTCACGGCTGGCCCATCTATTATAGTGTGGATGCACCCGGTGTCAGACATTCCCAATGAGATAATTAGTAATTTTCGGCGAACAAGTGAAATATCTGAGAGTGCAAGACAAAAGGCACTACAGTATGCATTCGAGGGATATATTCACGACATTATATGCAACCGATTAGAGAATAATTTCTTAAAAATTGAAGTTAAAGCCTAACGTTATAGTCCCAGCGCAAGCAGCAGCGCCTCATACACTGACCGTTCAAATGGGAAACACAAATTGAGGAACAGCTATGTACATACACAGCAGGGTATGTGAAATTAATCTTAATAATTATAAAACAAACAGTTTATCAATAAATCTTGTGGAATAACAATAATACCGGGAGAGCCGCGATCGGATTGGGTTAAGTTACTTAGTAAGGTGTAATGTTAGTAGGACATCGATTAACAAAATGCTGAAAAATATTTTAAAGTATGTCAGTGAGCCTTTGTCTTGTCTCTTTAATCGTCTTATTTTACGTTAGCATTATGACCAACGGTTGCTAAGACCTGATTGGCCAGTGTCGGTTTTCGGGCGTGGCTTCAGCGAAGGGTCAGATTTCACCCGTCCTCAAACACTGTAGTTGAAGCTGAGGCCTGGAAAAGTTTGGTTCATGTTGTCAACATCTCTAGAAGATGCTGTTTTGTGTTGTGAAAGCAAAACACCCTTTGCATGCACGTCCTAAGGATGTAATTTTTGTAATTTTTATCCGGTAAAACCAATGCCATCATTATTGTTCATATCACAATGTATACAAGTGCTGAGGAAGCCTCCGGAGCTGAAATTTAGATATGGTAATGCGTTCCCACACATGTTATAACAAATTGGGCCATCTGAGTTGTGGTCAACCATACGCAACCATGGTTACTTTTAACTCCGGAGGTAGTTGAAAAACATTAGTCTGGATCGCTTTTTATAGTGTAGACGCTCATGTGGTCGAATGCGCTCGAAAAGCCACAAAGGACCATCTACTGACCTAATGCGTAAACATTATGGGAGCGCGCGAGACAGACGGGATTTAAACTTTGCTGGGTAAAGATCCAAGTTAGGTTTGAAGAGGAAAAATGTACCAAGCACAATGTTCTCTCACCATTCCTGATTTCTAACATGCATTCACAGCGGTTCAGCTGGTCTTGCGGCTGTCAGAGCAGAAATGAAAGTTGATGCTCTCGGTGTGTGTTTTTTTTTGTCATCTTCGGTGCATTCATATGTTAATTGCTTGAGCTTATTTCAGGAAGTGATGTAACACTCTGCCTACACATTGAGTAGTCATACACACATAGGAACACCCTTCCATTAGTTCTAGTTCTTCCATTAGATCGAAAGTTCTGAAAAAGCCCATACATTTACTCACAGATAGACCCTCCCCTTGAAGAAAGCAGGACAGAAGTGGTTACAAGTGGACAAAAGAGACATAATCTCCATAATCTACTTGTGATCCGATCAACCAAAATGCAGGTTAAAGAGCCCCTATCATGGATTTTTGAAAATGACTGTTCATATGGTGTGGAATATAGCTCTAAGGGAATGAAAACATCCTGCAAAGATTTATATCTGAAAGTGCACTGTATATAAAGTTATTGTCTTTCAAAAGTGAGAGTCGACTCTGAGTCTATGAAATGAATTGTTTTTGAAACGAGTCAGTAGCTGGTTCGTCGTGACGTAGAGACATACTGGCCGCGCCCAGTTACTGCGCGCGCAGACGGATGTCTAGAACAAATTCAAATACTTCATCATAGCATCATGTTGAGAAGACGCTGCGTTCTACAATGCATAGATAGTTCAGCCACTTTGTTTTCATTTACCAGGGATGAGAATGTGAAGAATCGATGGTTGGAGTTCATATTTGCATCGATACCACAACAGTATAGCCCGATTGTGTTCTCATCATTTTAATGACGGATCGTTCAAAAACATAAATGAATTCAAATGTGGATTCACAAGCGGTTGTTCCTGAAGGAGGGCTCAGTAACTTACTTACCCAGTGTATATGGATCAGCTTCCTCCTTCGAATCACAACCTGTAAGTATTATTAATAACTTAATTGTTGCTTTTATGGGTTTTGAACGGTTTTGTAGCGTCGAGGCGCAAGGAGAGAAGGCGCAAGTATGTGTGTGCGCGCGTGTGTGTAAGTTACGCTCAGCGCAGCTTCTAGGTCTCCAATGTAATTTTTTTTTTAAATATGTGAAATGTTTGTCGCTGTTATTGGAGTTGTCATAAAGAATAGAGCGTCTTATCAAGATCATAGTACTGTATCAATACGTTTATGCGTTATGCTAACAAACAATAACTGACTGGGTCATCTAACCAATCACCGCCGATTAGCGTCACGCAAAGGAGTGGTTTGGAAAAATGAGTTGTACGAATCATTTGGGAGTCGGTGAGCAAATCAGTTAAACATAAATGCATTTTATAAGACAAATAAAGTGTTTATCCTTGCATGCATGTTAAACTGTTTTTGGGAACTGCTAAAACAAAAATAGGAACATTTCAAATGCTATGATAGGGGCTCTTTAATACCAGGTGTAGCTAAATAAAAACAAAATTAGCAATCTTTAAAATAGCATAATACACTTTTACACTTTTAAAGACACTTTCAGTTTCACTATATTCAATTGAAGATGTCCAGCCTCTAAATTTTCATTGTGAATTTTTCAACTTGTAAACTGGAAAACCTTTTTCTTTTAAAACTTGCAAAGAAAAAGGTGTTAATTACACTTACTAGTGTAATTGCGTATGATCTGTAGTACGTCACACGCATCACACACACGACCAGCGTCGGCCAATAGTGAACCTACGTGTGACGTAGCTCTAAGCAATAACACTAGTTTAACTGACTAAAGGCGCAAAGAGACGGAAGTGACTAGTTGAAATAAAGTCGTTATTTATGTTTGTTTTCGCGCACAAGATGTGTTCTTGTCGTTTGATAAATTTAAGATTGAGCCACTGTAGTCACTTTTTTATTTTAACGACGTCATTAATAACTTTGAGGCCGGCAAGTTTCAATCCCTCAAGAAGCCTATGGACTAGTATGGAGGAGTGATCCAGCTCTCAGATTTAATCGAAAATATCTTGATTTGTGCTCCGAAGATGAACGAAGGTCTTACGGGGTTGGAACAACATGAGGGTGAGTAAATACTGACAGAATTTTTCATTTTTGGGTGAACTGAACCCAAACTGTGAACTGTGAACCAGAAATGCCACCAAATGGAATTGCTGACAACAACAAATTAGTACTATAAATATTGTTTTCAAATATACATCAGACAAAAAGATATTCACACCAAAAACTCAAGCCATTGGTTGAGCCAATGTTGCCGTGTTGGGCTAGTCAGGATGAGGATGTGCAGTGTGTCTGTTGAAACAATTAAGAGGGGGCACATTCCTTACAATACTCAAACCCCCCACCCTGCATTACATGCTGTTTAATGATAGTACACTTCCAGTCTCACTAATGTAGTGTGAGATCATTGGGGCTTCCTGTCGTGCTGTAATCCGCTCCACATGTCAGAAACAAACTGATTACACAGGACACTGACTCATAAACACTAACTAAAGGGTAAAATGTGCTCGCGTTCCAGTGAAATGCCTCCAGGTAAAAATCAACCACAGGTGAATAATGGTGGGACAGGAGGTGAGGTAACTCTGAAACATTTCAGAACGCCTGATCCTTTGGATACATCGCTCTCCCATAAACAAGTTTAGGTTTTAGAGCACAGAATTGTTGGTAGAATCACAGGATGTCCTCTACAGACTTGGATAAACAAATAATCTGACCACAGGAAATAGTTTCCCTAATAACATGTTTTTCCCCCCATTAAATGCACATCGTTGAAAAAGCAGCCATTTCCTTCTTTAATGGTTTAAACTCACCTCGTCTGTACACCAGCCGCACTTTTCTCCGGCCTGAATGCATTCGCCACAGGACTGGGCCGAGGCCTTGGTGCATTCGTTACCATCTGCACACACACAAGAGCACAAACATCAATCATCATCACTCGCAATTCCCTCCCACCACTAACACAGGCAATCCTAAGCAAAGAGCATTTAATAACCAACACTGTGGTCAACCATACGCAACATGATTCTCTCTCATTTTAAAATAGACGCAAAGAGTGGCCATATTCTGTGGGGAGGTCATGTGAACTGTATTAATGATGGCATCCTTACTGCCTTCTCTAAAGACATAATGCAAGCCACGAGGCCAGTGCTCCCAGAATACACCATGCTGAATTATAGCAGATCGCTAGATAAAGATGATATATATCCCGACTATCATTCTGAATTAAAGCTATGAATTTCTTCTTGGATTCCCCAGAGCTGCCTTATTTGAGATATCCCTGGAATGAAAATCATTGCAAATGTCTAACAGATGATCATCTGGACAGCATTGCAAGAATTTTATCAGGTCCTGGTCTGCTGTGTGTTCCCAGTGAGAGGAGCTTCCAAAATAAAATCACTCAAAACGTCAAGCTGCTTTTACTAGCATGCTAGCATACTGATACACAGAGGTCGAAAGTCATGAGATCACACTGAAAATGCGATTTAGACTATTTAATTGTTTTTTAATTACACTTAAATTTAAAATAAAAACCGCTAATTTAAAAAAATATTCTAAATGACAACAAAACATGACAAAATTAATGAGAAATTTTTGGAAGATTTGGTATTATTATGCTTTCACTGAAACTCAAAACAAGCCCTCCAGGACTTTGCAGGGATTTTGTTTTCTTATTGTTGCAGAAACAAAAGAATCAATTCATAGATTTTCACAGTAAACCTAATCATACTTTTGTTTTTTTGTTTTGTACACTACTGGTCAAAAGTTTAAGATTCGGTAAGATTTTTTATGTTTTTAAAAGAAGACTCTTCTGCTCACCAAGGCTGCAATTTTTGTATAAAAAATACACACAAAAAAAACAGTAATATTGTGAAATATTATGACAATTTAAAATGACTTTTTTTATGTTAATATATATTAAAATGTAATTTATTCCTCTGAAAAAAAGCTGAATTTTCAGCATCATTACTCCAGTCTTCAGTGTCACATGATCCTTCACAAATCACTCTAATATGATGATTTTATGCTCCGAAAACATGTATAATTATTATCCATGTTGAAAACAGTTTTTTACATTTTTATTTCAGGATTCTTTGATGAATAGAAAGTTGAAAAGAACAGCTTTTATCTGAAATGGAAAGCTTTTGTTACATTAAACACTACCCTTTCAAAAGTTTGGGGTCAGTAAGAATTTGTATTTTATTTTTGGGGGAAATAAATAAGAAATCAATACTTCTATTCATCAAGGATGAGTTACATTGATCAAAAGTTACAGTAAAGACATTTATAATGTTAGAAAAGATTCTAATTAAATAAATGCTGTTCTTTGAACTTTCTATTCATCAAAGAATCCTGAAATAAAAATGTAAAAAACTGTTTTCAACATGGATAATAATCATACATGTTTTTGGAGCATAAAATCATCGTATTAGAGTGATTTGTGAAGGATCATGTGACACTGAAGACGAGTAATGATGCTGAAAATTCAGCTTTTTTCAGAGGAATAAATTACATTTTAATATATATTAACATAAAAAAGTCATTTTAAATTGTCATAATATTTCACAATATTACTGTTTTTTGACAGAAGAGACTTCTTTTAAAAACATAAAAAATCTTACCGATCTTAAACTTTTGACTGGTAGTGTATGTTATGTTTACTTTTTATTAACTTCAGTAATTAACATGAGGTGAGGACAACATCAAAAACCACGCTGAAACCCACACCAAGCTATTATCATTATACAGAGATCTATTAACAGGAACAATTATCAGATTATCAATATTTTAAAACCAAGATGGAAAATAAATTATATTCACTACAGAAAATTCCACAACTCAAGTGAAAAAAAAAACAAGACTCAAAGGGATCGTTGATTTTGAAATTAATTTCTGATGTGTTTTAGCATACCTCAAGGGCATAGGTGTCTTTGTTTCCACCGTATTTTCAATTTTGACTAAAAATTAGACGGTCAAACTGTTCTTGTTTGTCAGTTATATAATGGAGGTTTATGGGTTCACCTCAAAGAGCGTGCACAGAGAAGTCCAGATTAAACTCGTAAATGTAAGTACACATTGATGGCCTAAGACATGAAACGAGCGGTTTGTGTGAGAAAACTAACAGTATTTATATCGTTTTTACCACTTGTCACCACAGCCACGTCCAAGCCATCTGAAGCACGGGCGCTTCTCTCTGCGCAACCACCGGAACGCTGGCAGAAGCTGCATCTCTCACGCGTGTACTTCACTCATCGATTTTACAGCAGAGATTTTGCAAGTTTTACCTTTCACTGTGAAGATCTAAACATCAAATCGTCTTTCATTGCGAATTTCCTGTATATCTAAATATGTTTATAAAATCCGAAATCTCTGTGTAAACTCAATGAGTGACATACATGCGCGAGAGATCACTTTCGGCGCTTTCCGGCAAATGCGCAGACCGAAGCGCCGGTGCCTTCAGATCAGTTGTGCACGTGGCTGTGGTTACAAGAGGTAAAAACAATATAAATACTGTTCGTTTCTCTCACACGAACCGCTCGTTTTGTGTCTTAGGCCATCAATGTGTACTTACATTTACGAGTCATTAAATCATGTTTAATTTGGACTTCTCTGTGCATGCTCTTTGAGGTGGAACCAGGGTGGACCCCATAAACCTCCATTATATGACTGATAGACAACAACAGTTCAACCTAAAAATATACAAAATTTAAAATACTGTGGAAACAGAGACACTTACATCTTGGATGCCCTTGAGGTAAGCTAAAAAAAATAATTTCAAAGTGAAAAACTAATTCAATAAATAAGACAAATTGCACAACAGAAGCATTTTCACTTGTGGCCTCAGACTTTTGAACCCCTCTGTATATTTGATGCATTTGAAATCACAAGTTCTCACCTTGTTGTGCCCTGCTGAGTCCAAGAAGCACTAAAATCAGGAGCAGCCTCACGTCCATCTGAAAACAACACAAGAACAAGAGTCAAAATCACCCAGGAAAACATATTGATTTGCATTGTATTGCTTTGATATACTAATATACACACTAATATATTATTATTTTAATAGATAACAACAACAACAGTTAATCCATAATAACAATTGAATTAAATATGAAGCCTTTTTGATTAAACCAATAGTAGTGTGAAAACATTAACTTTTAGAGGAAGGGTGTGCCTATGTGTGTATGACTACTCAATGTGTAAGCAGAGTGTTTCAAGGTCACTTCCTGTTTCTCCTAGCACAAAAGCTTGATCTCAGGAAAGAATTCCAACAGTTTGCAGTGCACAGAACAGCAGAAACAGATTCTACAACATTTAGCAGACACTTTCTTAGATCTAAAGTGACTGTTTTACATTGACAATCCCACCACAACACTCTTAACAGTTTACAATCACTATATTGAGAAGTCAAATATTACAAAGCAAGTACAAAACCTAGTTGTTGCTACAGTCAGCAAACACGCACAGAACGAAGCCAGACAAGCACGCACAGACATCCAGGAAAAGAGAGAGACTCTACTCCCATATTTGGTAACACGGTGGATCTGCTCTTCCAAAAAACACTCCGCTGATGAAACAAAGAGGAGGAGGTTTGCCTTAATCTATCATGTGTACAGACTCCAGTGCCAAAGATGCTGATTTGGCCTTATTAGGCATGGCGGCGAGTATAAACAAACATTAGCGTTACTAAGTGTCCTAAAAACACTTCAGTCACAGCAGGTGGGATACTTTTCACAATCCAGCATAAGTACACACACACAGCAGAGGCAAATCTAGCAAAACCTTGACGCAGAAGGTGTGTGAAAAGACTCAGATTTCTTTGTTTAAAGCAGAAGAATGTCTGCTGTTGAGACTGGACAGGTGAACTGCAGCAGACTCACTCAACCGTTACTCTATCTACACACACACACACACACAGACCTGTGAACACTTGAAGATAAGCTAACAGTGCTTGTTTCAGAACACTGCTGGCGTTCATTTAGACCACAGAATCCAATGTGTGTGTGTGTGTGTGAGAGAGAGAGAGACCATGAAGGACAGCGAGTGATTTATCTTGGTCCCATGATAGCATACTCTAACTTGTCTACATATATCCCCTAAATAATATTATTAATAATAATGATTTATTCATTTTGTGATAAATGAGTATTTATTGCATATTTGTCTATTTGATAATTTCCCATTATTTGCATTATTGTTTTAACTTATTTTTCCTATTTTCAAACCAGACATTTGTTGGATCTTGGACTTAGATTAGGCCACTCTGATTCGAATCTTTATGACATTGTTTGGATCTTTCAAGTTTTAGAGGAATGGACGGACAGAAATTTCTCAGGTTTCATTCAAAATATCTTCATTTGTCTTTGGAAGTTGAACGAAAACCTTATAGGTTTGAGTCAAGTCACATTTATTTATATAGCGCTTTTTACAATACAGATTGTTTCAAAGCAGCTTTAAAGAGGTAAGAGGAAAACAATGCAAAAAAGTTTGTTTCCAGAAGAATATAGTGTCACAGTCCAGCTTAAGTAAGTTTAGTGATGTTTCATTTTTATTTAAAAAGAAGTTATTAATTTAGTTCACATACATTTATATATACACATATACACTCACCGGCCACTTTATTAGGTACACCTGTCCAACTGCTCGTTAACACTTAATTTCTAAGCAGCCAATCACATGGCGGCAACTCAGTGCATTTAGGCATGTAGACATGGTCAAGACAATCTCCTGCAGTTCAAACCGAGCATCAGTATGGGGAAGAAAGGTGATTTGAGTGACTTTGAACGTGGCATGATTGTTGGTGCCAGAAGGGCTGGTCTGAGTATTTCAGAAACTGCTGATCTACTGGGATTTTCATGCACAACCATCTCTAGGGTTTACAGAGAATGGTCCGAAAAGAAAAAACATCCAGTGAGCGGCAGTTCTGTGGGCGGAAATGCCTTGTTGATGCCAGAGGTCAGAGGAGAATGGCCAGACTGGTTCGAGCTGATAGAAGGGCAACAGTGACTCAAATAACCACCCGTTACAACCAAGGTGGGCAGAAGAGCATCTCTGAACGCACAGTACGTTCGAACTTTGAGGCAGATGGGCTACAGCAGCAGAAGACCACACCGGGTGCCACTCCTTTCAGCTAAGAACAGGAAACTGAGGCTACAATTTGCACAAGCTCATCGAAATTGGACAATAGAAGATTGGAAAACGTTGCCTGGTCTGATGAGTCTCGATTTCTGCTGCGACATTCGGATGGTAGGGTCAGAATTTGGCGTCTACAACATGAAAGCATGGATCCATCCTGCCTTGTATCAACGGTTCAGGCTGGTGGTGGTGGTGTCATGGTGTGGGGAATATTTTCTTGGCACTCTTTGGGCCCCTTGGTACCAATTGAGCATCGTTGTAACGCCACAGCCTACCTGAGTATTGTTGCTGACCATGTCCATCCCTTTATGACCACAATGTACCCAACTTCTGATGGCTACTTTCAGCAGGATAATGCGCCATGTCATAAAGCTGGAATCATCTCAGACTGGTTTCTTGAACATGACAATGAGTTCGCTGTACTCAAATGGCCTCCACAGTCACCAGATCTCAATCCAATAGAGCATCTTTGGGATGTGGTGGAACGGGAGATTCGCATCATGGATGTGCAGCCGACAAATCTGCGGCAACTGTGTGATGCCATCATGTCAATATGGACCAAACTCCCTGAGGAATGCTTCCAGCACCTTGTTGAATCTATGCCACGAAGAATTGAGGCAGTTCTGAAGGCAAAAGGGGTCCAACCCGTTACTAGCATGGGTACCTAATAAAGTGGCCGGTGAGTGTATATCCGCTCTGGAGTAAACCGTGATGTCATCGTCCAGCTCAGTACAGTTCTTGTATAATAGTGTCAATGCAGGCAGGTCAATATTATTGTTGAAATTAAATAAAATGTTACATTTAGTTACATTTTTGGGTGAAATTTACTTTAAAAATACAGTAAGCTGAGTCACCCAAATCACATCTGTTTCATACAGGGAAAAAACAGCTTCAAAATTCTAATGTGAGGTATGACTGTGTGTTAGAACAAATACATTATACCAAAACTGCTATTCTGAAAAGCTAAGCTCTAAAAAAGCTCTTAACCAAAGCTCTTCTGGAAATCAACCTTCAAAATCAACCTCAAAATCAATCTTCAAATCAACCTCTCAAAAGCACACTATTTGACATTGAAACTGAAACCAGGAAAGAAAGAAAAACCGCGAGAGTTTTACAGTAATACAGGCCAAATGCATCCTAATACTATTATTTTGTTTCTACACAATGTAAATGCAGTTGATCAGAAAATAAAACTGAATATCACTTTAAGTGTTCAAGGACACAATGTGCAAAACATCAGTCTACTCTGCTGACTCAGGCATGGGAAGTTCCTTTCTGAACATATCACTGGTGTGTCAGAGCATCATTTCCAGGTCATTCCTTCTGGAGAAACATCTGAGCTCCAGAGTGATTCATCTTTACAATATCCACACATCAACCAATCAGGTTTCAAAACTAAATTTTCAGCTATTATTACTCCAGTCTTCACAGTTGCGTAGAACCTTCAGAAAACAGTTGTGCTACTTAATATTTTTGTGGAAACGACAATACATTTTTCAGTACTCTTTGATACATAGAACGTTTAAAAGAACCACATTTCTTTAAAATGCATGTCTGCACTTGTCACTTTTGATTAACGCATTTATTGCGTTAAAGGGATACTCCACTTTTTTGGAATAGGCTCATTTTACCACTCCCCTTCAGTTAAACAGTTGAGTTTTATCGTTTTCGGATGTCTTCAGCCGATTTTTTATGATATTTAGAAGAATATCAGTAACCAGACAGTTTCTGGTCTCATTGACTTCCAAAGTATCAGCTGAATGGATTTGAAGACGGTAAAACTCAACTGTTTAACTCTGGGGAGTGGTAAAATGAGCCTATTTCCAAAAAAAGTGGAGTATCCCTTTAAATAAAAGATTATTTCTTTCAAAAAAATTCTACTGAGCTTAATTTTTTTAATTATAGAGTAGATTATGTTTACAGAAACCAATCAGCTTTCAATCAAGTCCACAAACACACGTGTTCATGAACCAAAGCATCCACTGAAAACCTGTCTTTGAAAGATGTCATCATTAGGGTTGGGTATCGAGAATCGAAGTATCCGATTGGAACCGGGACTAACTTTTCGTTTTTTTGGAATCGTTCAAAAGTTAAAATTTCGATTCCTAGTTTCGATATTCACTGTCCGTCGACCGGAAGAAGAAACTGCTGAACAACACCAACGAAGAAGCGTCTGACCGGAAGTGTTGGCATAACCGCGCGAGTCGAACATGAGTAGCTTACGTCGGCGGTCCAAAGTGTGGCTTCACTTTTCTAAAAATAAATGAAATCTCTGCAAAATGCTAAATTTGTGACAAAAGGAGTATTTGTGACAGAAGGAGTATTTCCTTCAAAAAGACAGTTGGTAAGCAAGGTTAGCTAAACTTTTTTGACCCTGCCTCTTAAAAGAATCGGAATCGAGAATCGCTAGGTACCGGAATCGAAACAAGGAATTCGAAATCGTTCAAATTCTAAACGATACCCAACCCTAGTCATCATGGTAATAATAATAATAGAATGCAGAAAATCGTTCCACTCTTTTATCTCAAACCCAGTGACATCATAGTAGACTAAATTTCAAAAATAAGCTCCTCAATGCACAATGTACTCCCAGTGACCTAATTGGTCATGTATTTGACAGATTCTCATTTATAAGTCTCGCTGGCGCAGAGGCAGATTGAGCTGCGAGACAGCTGGTTCTTTAGCTTGCTGTTTTCATTCTCAGTGGTTCTGTGTAACACTATCTTCAGGGAGAGTATGTGTGTGGAGAGAGAGACAGAGAGCTTCTCAATTCAGCCTTGTCCGCCTTCCCTAAAGCTGTGTTGTGTGTCAAGACCTTGAAAATGCAGCCCTGGGGTCAGGGTGTTTCTAGATGTAAATTTAGTGTGTGAGTGTGTGTGTGTTGAACACTCCCTTCAGCTGCCTGGAGCGTCTTTGATACTTAATGTTCCAAAGCTCCGCCCACATCAACCAAACACCAATCAGATCACATTTCTGCTTCAAGCAATGTCTCTTACCAATGTTTAGATGACAAGATAAAATTACAAGTGTGCATAAACGGTCTTTCAATTACAATTGAAAGCGAGGCACAAATACATGTCAATAGCACAAACGTTATGGGAAGAGTAACCGCTCTGATAGATTGAGTATAGATTTGTCTGACTGATTTAAAAATTGTCTTTTGAACTATTCTTTAAAAGAACTTGATTCAAGAACCGTAATTTGGGAATCAGACTACACTGGTTGCACTGTTTTTGATTTACTACAAAGAATTCATTTTGCATCACATTCAAAGCAGACTGCAAGTACCACTAATACAAACACATAAAGATGTGACCAAGCTGTATGACTGTCAGCTGCATCTTTATAATTGTCTCAGCTTTTTGTTGCTTTTAAACAGGAATTATTAAGTCGCAGTTCTCGGTTATCGACTACTTGCTGATTTATGTGACTGTCCAAACAAACATGCACACAGAGAGAGTGGCCATTAACCCTCCACAGCAGGGCGGCCATTTCCTTAATTAAACTGCCTCACGCTGCCAACCCCCTCCATCACACACACATTGCTAAGTGATGGGCGATCATTTACCTCAGACGGTCACCGGCAGACAGACTGGGGAAACTCCACCTTTACAAAGGTAACACAGACTCACACTGCAGTAAAGGCCTTCCTACTATGTTAAAGGTACAGTGTCAATTTCAAATCAGCCAGTCATATCAGCTTCTATATCAACCAATGGTGTGAGGTTGGGCTTTTCTTTCAGAACAATGGCAGACAGAGGAGTGTTTGAGAAAGTCCTTTCAAATCTACCTCAAACTCAAAACTCTTTGTTCTGGCGTTCTCACACCAAAATAAAAGTACATCTTAAACAAACTTCATCCATTTATAATTAGGGTTGGGTATCGAGAATCAAGTATCAATTGGAACCGGGACTAACTTTTCGTTTTTCGGAATTGTTCAAAAGTTAAAATTTCGATTCCTAGTTTCAGATATTCACAGTCCGTCGACCGGAAGAAGAAACCGCTGAACAACACCAAAGAAGAAGCGTCTACCGGAAGTGTTGGCATAAATGTGCGAGTCGAACATGAGTAGCTTACGTCGGCGGTCCAAAGTGTGGCTTCATTTTTCTAAAAATACCGAAATCTCTGCAAAATGCTAAATTTGTGACCGAAGGAGTATTTCCTTCAAAAGGAGTGTTTCCTCCAGAAAGACCGTTGGTTAGCAAGGTTAGCTAAACTTTTTTGACCCTGCCTCTTAAAAGAATCGGAATCGAGAATCGCTAGGTACCGGAATCGAAACAAGGAATCAGAATCAGAATCGTTCAAATTCAAACGATACCCAACCTATTTATAATGCTGTTCACTGTAGCAGAAAGAGCTTTTCATATAATGTCCTCTTCACAGTAAGCTGTAACTACAGCAGATGCAACTCTCTTAGCACTTTTAGAAAAGTCTTGCTGTGGGCTCTTCAGATTACAATGACCAATTTGTTTTCAATGCCTGGCTGCCCTGCCCCCATTCTCTCATTATTAATGTGTAATAACAGTTCAGGCGACAGGAAGTGAGTCAAAGCAACAGTCTGGAGCATTTAACAATCTGACTCAGTCTCTACGCTTACCTTTATGACCTACACTGACCTTTGATCTGTGATATCCGCAATGGCAGGTTACATGATGCCACCCTGCTTACAGTATATAGATGCCAAATATAATGGCTGGCCCTGAACACCCACAGCAAAGGATTAGCTCACTTCAGACCCTTATTTTCAGGCTGGGATGGTGTAGAGCCCTTCAAAGATGCATTGAAACTGCAATTTGGACCTTCAACCTGTTGGTCCTGTTGAAGTCCACTATCTATGGAGAAAATCCTGGAATGTTTTCCTCAAGAACCTTAATTTCTTTCTCGAACTGAACACTGAAGATAGACAGACATGAACATCTTGGATGACATAGGGTGAGCAAACTATCAGGAAATTTTGATTCTGGAATGAACTAATTGTTTAAAGTTGTAATGAAATGGAAACAGCAACATTTTTTCCATTTTATGACATACATCCAAGGGTAATAATAATGGGTTATTGAAAACGAAAAGGTAGGGCAATAGACATTGTATATTGAATTTTGAATTGTTAAATGAGCTGGTGGCACAATGCCGTTTTAATTTGACTAAATGGGGTCACTTTCACCAGAAAACCCAGTTATGAGATTTTAATTAAGCTACAAAGTCAGGAAAAACTTTTAAAATGGGTGAAAAAAGATTAAGTCTTTAAGTCTTTCACAATAAGATCTATAACATGCATTTAGAAACAGATGCATTTTCATTTCATGCTGACTTTAACATTCATCATTTCTTAGTGGATCTTATAAATCAATAGTCATTAAAGCTGTTTGATTCAAACACAGACTCTATCCTGTATGTTCAGATTCAACCTCTTTCTTATCTCTCCCAGTGAAAACCTTTGCTGCAAATAACAGAGCACTGCCTAGATACAAACGTGGCACACATGTACAAACACACAGGAAAAAAATGTCCTTACAAAAACATACCATTTAGTCTTTGCACAGTTTTACAATTCTTTGTATTGGTTCTTTCCAATTCCTACCTATGTAAATTGTTTATTATTTCGACATTTTACATTAATTATATATTTTTTCTTCATTTCAGCCATTCCAAATTCCAAATAACTGATATTGCAACCACAGCTATAATAGGCTACTTTTACTATTAAACCATAATAAAATATGGACCTCCCCTGAAACAGTGTAAGCTTTGGATTTTGTCACCTTTTTGTTTTGTAGTCTCTGGCATTCACAATTTCATTGTAGCAACAACAGTATGCAAACAGACATTCCACCCAGCAAAAACTAATTTCTGGGAGATTTTAAAAAAATATATATTATAGGCTAAGGCTACTATTATATTCATTCACATAAATCGCATTACAAAGGATTGTTCATTCGATAGTATTCGTACGCCAAAAAGGGATGTAGTTGAGTGTGACGAAAAAAGCCGAGTCTCCAAACCAGGAATAAAGAGACAAATTTCAAACAAATTTTCAATAGTACTGCAGTTAAAAAAAGTCAGAACTTTAGCAGTCACCTACATGTAGAGTACTTACAGATTACTCTCGATAACAGACAACATAGAAACATAATTTTTTTCTGTTAAGCTGCTTTGTGAAGAATTACTTGAAAGGAGCAATATTTAGCTTGCTAGTCATCCGTAAATTACAAAAAATGACATCAATGCAGCATCAAGAAACAGTTTTCATTTACTAAAACAGGAATGTGCTATCTAAAGTTAGCAAAATAATTTAACTGGTCACGTGACGTCGCCCCATTGAGGCGACCCGCTCTCAGTACAATAAAGCAGCTTTTATTAGGCTGGTATCTTGATTTAATGTAAGTTAACATAACTTTAAAATATATAACAAAAGCATTCCTCATTTCTTTAATATGGGAAACATTTTAGAGAGAAAAAAAAATACTGTGAGTGCAACTTTAAGACATCCGGCAAAAAATACAACATTCTTCCACGCGATCACGTGACCGGGTTGGATGAATGTGAGAGTTAATGCAGATCCGCTGTGGGATCTTTCCTTGTAAAATTGTCCCGTTAGCATTCCACAGACCTGTCCATGTCTATAATGCCATGACTCAATATTTCCTAAAACATCACAATGGACGAGCATGATGCTCCTCATTACATAGGCCTAACCGCAGTCATAATGGTGCTGTAAGAATGACAAACTTCTCCCGACCGATGCGCTATGAATCTCAATTATATGATTCTTAAATGTGCATCCACCAGTCAGATCATAGGTGGTCTAACGTAATGTGTTCAGCATTGTCCTAAAGAGGATCATGACTCACGCAAAAACGGCCACATCATTTCGACTTCCAGGGAGGCATATTTACACAAGCAACTACCAAATAAAGCATTGTTCATGGGGCAGTTGAGTTGACCCCCACAGCCCCCCTTGGACCCGACGGGATTCTCTCAGGCTTGCAGATGACTTACAACAGATGTTGGAGACACGTAGAGACGCAACAAATAGATCAAAGATAACAGACGTCTGGGAAATACAGCCTGAAGGGACGTATCTTTGAGTGACACACATTTGGGCAGATTCACGTATGTCCTTTGAAGCGAAAGGATAGGATCCCCACCCAAAGTTCAGTGACCCAATATCATTTTCCAGATCGAACCCTAAAGCTCGTGGCTTATAAAGACAGTTATAACCCGTTAAACAAACGGCCCTGAACCAAAGTTCTTTTAAAAAGTTATATTTAAATGACCCTTACCTTAACACGTGTTCCCGGCGATTCTTCAATCTACCACACGCTCTTTTAAAAACACATTTGTTATGGAAATAACCCTCCGACAGCGTTTGGTCCAGCAGTCAGTTGCCCGTCCGTGGAGTCTTTGTTTCCGTGGGGCACTTGAATCAACAGCTGGTTGCAAAGTACTAAAACACGTAATTTCCTTTGACTACAACAAACAAAGCATGGATATTGAGGAAATAAATGACTATAAATGTGGGCAGAGAGTCCAGCTCGCCCTTCCACACTCGGCGTGTCCTCGGTCCGGATGGGTAATGTGTGTGTGTTCGGGTGGATTGTGAGATGGGTTGGGTTTGCAGTGGCAGCCTCTCCCTTCCTCCGCCCACAGGAAATAATGCTAATGCTTTAACACCCCATCCACTGCGACCAAACTTTGGAGAAGATTCTGATTCAATAATCTTTTGATTATTTTAGATAATAAAATTAGTGTAAAATTTACTAATCTGGAACCTTTTTTATGTGCTATTGAAATAATTATATGGTTAAATAAAAAAATAAAAAAGCTGTTAAAACCATGTATTTGTTTAATACTTTTTCAGCTATTGAAATAATTATATGGTTAAATAAAAAGTAAAAAGCTGTTAAAACCATGTATTTGTTTAATACTTTTCAGATTTGGTGAAATGTCAAAGACTTTTATTGTTTGTTTGGTCAATTTAGTTTTGTTTTCATTCCATTTTTGTATTGTGTATTTGTGTATCTTTATTTATGTACTCTTTTGTATTTTTATTTATTTATTGTTCATGTTCTGTAATTGTTGTTCATGCAATAAAAAATGGAAATAAAAAAAGATTATGATTGAAGTGATTCGAGTCTTTTAAATCGATTCACAAAAAAAATTCTCAATTTTTTTTTTGTGAATTAAGCGACCTGCAGGAGTCGTTTTGTATTATGAGCGAGCCATTTTACTGAGAAGAGTTGAATCAGTCTCTAAGAGGACCGAAACAAATGTATTTAGAGTAGGCTACATAAGCGGAACAGAGATCTTTTATTTATTTATGTTAAAAAATGCACGCGCACTACCTATAAAAAAGCAGTAATTTGTCTATTATTAAGAATATTAGTTTCCAAACAAATGCTGTAAACAACAATGATAGGCTACTATTTTACTGTCTATGTCGGAAGCTGTACATTGTATCTAATTTCATAGATAAGATTCTTTCATGAAGCTCATTACCCGGTTTGCACTGGCTCATTTTGTTTAGTTTTTCACAAATCTGAGTGATTATAGTCGCATCATCTAATAATATGATTGTAGATATAGCTACATCGACCTTTGCTCAAGGCTTCAGAGAGCTCCTTTGTTTACCTTTTTAATGTACAAATCCAGTTCAACTCATTGCTGTTCCTGGATCAGTCAGAGCAAGTCTTGGACAGTTTCCAGGTGTGTCCCAAAGATGTACTGATTAAACATTATTACTCACCAGTGAAGATCAGTATTACTGAGGAAAACTTTATGGAACAAGTCAATAAAACTGTCCAAGCCCCGATGAGCAACTATATTTGAATGTCTTACTGATTAATCCATTTGCATTGAGATTAAAACTGAACAAACATGGGGGAAAATAGTATGCCTTAAAAAACTGAAACTGTCATGAAAAGAGCAACTGCTGTGGTAAAATGCTATCTGCCTTTGCATAACACCTGATTGTGTGAAAATATGAACCGCAATTTCCTGCAACCCATAGTTCACAGAGAACTTAGCCTACATCACTGTCCTTTAATGTGTGTGGAACTGAAATTCAAATACGATTACCTGAAAAACATGATATTTTCTATTGCCTAACCCTAACTACCCCTAAATATAGACACAGAAAACAGCAACTTTACATTTTCAGAAAAACATAATTTTGTATGATTTATAAGCTGTCCCCACCAGGTCAAGCTGAAACAAATAATATTTTAATATATATTTTTTTAAATCATATTTAATATGGTTTAGATAAGTCATTTTCAACACCCCTGGTTGAAGGTGTATGTGTGCACATGTGTGTGTAACTAGATTTTTTATTCTCTTTCACTTTGCATTGCAAGAGATTTTGTGTTTTTTAAAGATCTTTGACAGGGAGGTTGCCAATTTACTCTAAAAATAGCTGTGGAATGACTGGACTTCATCTGGCTTGATGTTGAGGAGCAGTTCACATTTAGGACATTCCTGAGAGAGGGGGAGAAAGGGAAAATAATAAGAGAGAAGAGGAGAGATGCAGTCATTCTATGGATAGACATGATGGCGTAGGGCAGGCCTACTAAGAGTTTGACTGTTCGTGGAAAGAAATATGTCAACCATAAGAGTCAGTGTTTACAGACAGACAATGATGAAGGTTAACTGGAATAAGATCATATTCCAGTGCCCACCCAGTGTAGCTGAGCTGATTATTAAATAAGTGTATTGGCTACATTAAGAAAGAGAGTCACAGAGAATTGATATTATGCCAGTAACTGTATGATGAATCGTGCTGCCTAGTGGGTGCTGTTTTGAGTGTTTTTGTTTGTTTGAAATATATAAATGGAGAATTTAGGCTAAATAAATTACCTCATGTCAGCTGACTGAGCTGGGTTTGTGAGGTTTATCTGTGGCAGCAGAGGAAGTGGAACAGTGGTCACATATTTTTAGTAGTAAACTAATGCGAAAACACACACACCCCACACACACACACAATGTAAACTCATTGGTTCATATGCAGAAGTGTTGAAACAGCGGTTTGGAATGTGAAACCTCACCTTTTCCCCTCAGTTTAAGCAACCATGTTACCATGACGACAACACAACGAACGTTCAAAACAATAGGCCTACGTGTAGTTATTGTTCTGCCACTAGTGAGACTGAGGGACGTTAAGTTTCGGAAATGGAGAGTATATGCCCTCTAGTGTCAACGATAAAGAACAGCAGTCGATAAGCTTATTCTGTAAGAGCTGTTAACTGGAATAAAGTTAATTTAGTATTAGACAGTGTCCTACTTTTGCACAGCTTAGGTTAACGTTGCATTTGAACATGTGGTTGAAGAGGAGTCAGGTTTGGGATCATTGAATACTTGTAGTATATTGAATGTCTTATTGTATTATATTATATTGTAGTATGCTATTATTGGGGGATATTCGGTAGTAAAGTTACTTTGGATTGCAGTTTTTATTGATGGATTTGTCGTATATAGCCTACTTTTCATTTGTGGGGGGATTTTATCAGTATGTAGCCTAATGATTTTTGCCATGCAATGTGATTTGGTACTCTCCTGCACAGGTGGGGTCCGGATAACAGGAAAGTACCGATTAAATTTAGCTTTGTTGCTAATTCTGGAGCATTTTTTACTGATAATTGTCCCTGTCTAAAGAATAAAATAAAATAAACAAAAATAAACAACAGCCCCGTTTAATTTATAGAGAGAGCGCTATCTAATGGCAGAAGAGCGGAAAGAGCATGTCTGAAAGAAGTTGGAAGAATTGGGAGTTGGAAGTTAAAAAAAGGCTATATTTAAGTGATTGTAAGTATTTGATACGAAAATCCAATTGCACAAATGTGTATTTTGTCCAGAGATTATGTTTTAAATTTGACTGCTTTTTGTGAAATCTGTAAAATCCAAACTAAAATCCAGCATCATGTAAACAAGTATGCCAGTGTAATTGTGTTCACTTAAGACAAGGGTCAACATGAACTTGAAGTTATAATTTAACTAATAACTTAAGCTGCTTTCTGTTTTATATTTCAAAAGGCCGGTTTAGGGCAAGTTATCCTATGAAATATTAACTGGCTTGTAATACATCTTAAAAACAAATATTAAAGTTCTCATTTTAACAATCTACGCAATATAGTTGACCCTGTGCCCCATTATAACATCTAGTGTTGCTTTTTAGTTGCCAGTATTTGCAGTCATTAATGTTAAAGGGATAGTTCACCTAAAAATTGAAATTCTGTCATCATTTACTCACTGTCAAGTTGTTCCAAACCTGTATGAATTTCTTTCTACTGTTTAACACAAAAGAATATATTTTGAAGAATGTCAGCAACCAAACAGTTCATGGACACCATTGACATCCATAGTATGTTATCCATTTGGAAGTCAAACATGGTCCTTCAACAACTTGTGGTGAGTAAATGATGACAGAATTGTATTTTTTAGGTGAACTACCCCTTTAACATTAATGACAGCAAATACTGGCAACAAAAAAGCAACACTAGATGTTATAATGGGGCTTTTCTGTGAAAATGATAGGCCTATCCCTTTAAGAGTAATTATAAAACAAATAAAAATTCGATCAAACAGTGTTTATACATGAATTCACATAGTTTCCCAACATGGAGACAGTTATTTAAAACAAAATCTTTATAAAAACTTTATTTACTTCGCTCTTTGGAATGTTGTTGTCATTGAGAAATCCGTAAATCTGAATAAATCTGACAATTGAATTAGTTGATGCAAATTGGAAAAGAGCCACCAGACAGATTGGACTTTATAACATCTAAACTTCAAGTGAAATTGAGTTTTCTTGTGAGAGTAAAAGCAAGTTGAGTGTCACTTCAGCTCCTCTGGACACAAAAACAACTATTACAGTTAAGAAAAATACCATTTCATTTTAAATAGCATTAAAAAAGTGAGTTGTTACATTGACAGTTGGATTTCTCCTTACAATTTAAAGTAGTTAACACTTTTATTACTATCTAAATCTGTCATTAAATATAATTCTCAGTGCAAAATGACATACATTGATTCATTTGAGTGGGAGAAAAGTTTCTGGGACCTCCTTCAAGCTGCTGAAAACGAACTGAAATAGACCAAGATGCCTTTGTCAGCACTCGAGTCATCTCGTCTTTCTTGTCCTGACAATGCCGAAGAGCACGGATCAGTTTGTGCCTTTCACATCCTTCAAATATAATTAATTTCCTTAGGGAGACGCTTCTACATTAGCGCTCTTAAATGCTTCATTTGCTTTCTCCGCTTCCATTCCCAAGACGCTCCCAAGTGAGCGTCTCCTGATCGGGAGAGGTCCAGTCTAGGAGACACTATTTTCACAGATGGTCCGCAGACATTGTGATGTCATTATGAAATATGATGACACTCAACACCATGAGAACACAAGTTTACAGACATGTCATATGGGCAGCTGAAAGAAATAACGATTTCCACATTATTATTCCATTGTTTAAAAAAGCATTGACCCATAATGTCTTCTGACCTGTTGCTTTACAATATATAGAGTGAGGATGGATCAAATAAAGTGGGAAAATCTCTTCGCTATTTAACATTGAGATAGACGTCTTGCGTACGCCCTGTTGAGATTGCTGCAGTGATGATGTATTTTTAGGCCAACCTGCAGATCACCCTAGTTCCCTCAACAAAAACTCAATAGGATCTTTCCATTGGCTTTCGGATTATTGTGGAAAATAAGCTCTGTTACCAGGAAAAGTTTTTGATTCTTAAACATTTTGTTCATCATGAAAATATTCACAAATGAACACAAATTTGATCGATATATAAGAACAACGCCACGGTCACAAGACTTAAATGTCACCATCACTAAGCTTCTAACAACTCTTTCAGACACGTTCCCTAAAGTTTGAGTTTGAATAGTTTGCAGGAGCACAATTATATAAAAAAGTTCACTATGTGAACTATTATAGCAGATTATTGAGTAGGTGAGTTTTCCTGATCGGTACGATGAAGTTTTATGTCCCCGCGACAACCATGGTAGTCCAATTTAGCCACTTTTTAGCAACCGTCTTTTTCAAGACTGAAACATTTTATGTTGTAGAAAAAAGCGGTAACACTTTACAATACGTGTGCACTAATAAGCAGTCATGCTTAACTAATGCACAGATAATACTGAATTAATGTGTAACTAATGATTATCTAAGCTATTCATTAATGATTACCACATTAGGAACTAATTAAGAGTATGTAAGGTTAATGTATTAGTTCATACATTAATTGTTATTAATTAAATATGTAATTGTGGATTACTTCCATAATAACTCATTTTTAACTAATAGTGTTAATTAATATGTTAATTACCAGAATGAGCCAAAGCCTTGTATTTCAACTTCCAGATAATATGACAGGTACACTAATATGCATTAATACATGATTAATTACTTCATTGTTAGTGCAAATTCATGTGCAAATTACTAAATGACTAGTTAATAATGATGTGCCCCAACAAGTAAAGTCATAACATAATGATACCTTTGCAAATCATTAGCTAATGATTAATTAAAGCAGACAACTGGAAGTTAAAGTGCATAGCTTTGACTAATTGTGGTAATTAACACATTAATTTAAACTATTAGTTAATAAAATATGTTATTAAGGAATTAGTACACAATGACACATTTAATTAATAGCAATTCATGTATTACTTAATCTATTAATCATATAGACTCTTTATTAGTTGCTGATGCAGTAATCATTAATTAATGGTTTAGTTCTTCATTAGTTATACATTAACTCATGACTATCTGTGCATTAGTTAAAGCATGAATTAATGCATATCAGTGCACCCGTATATGTAAAGTGTTACCAATAAAACATTCAAACATCTTGAGCTTGTGTTCACCACAGACCTTATTTCAAGCATTTAACCAAAAACCATTCAAAAAACCCATTAAGCTGCATCCGATTAAATAGGTAATACGTTTGAATTTGAACTTTCACGACCATTAAATTAGTATGTTCTATTTTAGTAACAATTTGGGTAGTATGAATGAAATTGGGATGTACAACATCCTCCTCGTTGTTCCTGTCGCGTGATACCAGCGTCAGTCTCTTCACTTCATAATTGAAGTGGAGGAACTATTCATAATTCCTCTCCTCATGGGATAGTAACATATATATCGAATGCGCACTTCAGTATCTCGCCAGAAGTAGTGGATCATCCGGGTACATTTTGACTGTTTTTCAAATGCTATAAATTTGTTGGCGTACTGCTTTTGACATACTATTTAGTAGAGAATTAGTCGATTTCGAACGCAGCGATTGTCTTCAGGACGATATTTGGTCTATGAAAACACATCATCCCTGCAGCACTCCATTAGATGTATTATTATGTTTTTAAAACTTGACCTCTGACCTGTGTCTGTGAACAGTTTGCACCCCAGAGCAAACGACGGAGTGCCATGTGTGAAAAGGCAACAAAAACACGTTTAAAGGCACCATTGGAATGAAGTGTGAGTTACCAACTGAACAAACACGTCTCCAAACATAAACGAGCACAATCGACACTAAAAAACCCAGTTGTGTACGGCTCTGAAAAACGGGTTTGTAGAAAAAGATATCCAACTGTGTGAGAGGGATACATGTAGGTTTGTCTTGGTCTCATCACCAGCAACAAATGTACAAACAAGTAGACAATCATCGTCTGGCTGTACAATCTATACAAGGCGCCCTTCTAGAGGCCAGTCCCTCGTCCTGCACGTCCTGAGAATAACGCTCAGTCTCGACCTTGAGAAACGTCGCAACAAACGTTCTGAAAACGATTCCTCCAACATCGTCCGGCAAATGTTTCCTGGGTTCGTCCAGCAGCCCTCATGCCTCTGTGTAGGATTTCTGTGCACTAAGTTTTTCTTTCTTTAGTTTGACTCCATCTACCAGTTCAAAGTTGTAGTTCTCCAGAGCCGAGAGGTTCCTGTTTGTAGTGTGAGCGCAGGCGCAGTCAAACAACACCCCGCACACGGCACCCAGCAGGGATTCCCACAGCGCTCATCACGATGATGGTGATCAAGATGGGGTCTAAACTTTTCAGCATGGAGCCGCGTCCAAAACTCCACAGGGTGTTATCAGACCCCTCACAGTCCACTATAGAGAGAGAAAGACAGAGACAGACTGAGCAAAACCTGCATTGGTAAACAAGCTCAATTATATTATACTGATTATTTACAGTCAGCTGGGGCCTCATTTCTAAAACTTTGCGTAGGATTTGCGTCAGAAGTGGCGTACGGATGAAACATAGGACGTGCGTACGCACAGAAATATTCGGATTTATAAAACCATGCGCACGCACATCCTACGCATTTTTCCTTAATAAATCACGATCAATTCTAAATGTAGCGCAGCTTTTGCGGCTTCATGTCACGCCCATAGTTGCCCATAAATAGTCCGTGAAACGCCCACAAGTTAATATTCACCAATTGCGAAATCATGTTAAACACAGATAGGAATAAAAAAAAAACGTACCTTCACTCAATGTGAAGTAGAAGTTATTGATTTGCGAAGATGGAAAAGAGAACAAAAATGTTGTTTGGAAGACACAGTGGGCATTACTAATGCCAAAAAGGCACTTGAGTGGTAAATGGTTGGAGACGCCATAAATGCTGTAGCCTCACAACCTCGGACTGTGACCAAAATAAAAAAGAAATGGTTGAAGGAAAGTCGAGGTTAAAAAGCGTCTAGTCATTAATTCACTCAGAGAGGTGGCCAAGGAGTTGGGCGAAATCAAGACTGTCTTAACTGAAATAAACTGCACAATGAGGGAATTCTTGAATAAATAATATATTTTTCCACACCTTTTGTTGTGAAGATGATGCGTTCATTCCGATTTAATCGCAACATCTTCTAAGAGCGCAAGATCAGCTATTGTGCGTCATTACGCATTGTGATGGGGCATTTTATTTCCACCCATTTAATTCTGCATCTGACAAGCTACAGATGACGGTTATAATCTACTTGGAAATGGGAAATAGTTCAGCGCAAATGTAATTTCTTGCAGCTTTCTGAATGGGTGAGACATACGTCATAGCCTACGTTATTTTATCAAAAATAAAACAAACTAAAGGCAAATGCATGAATACCATGATTCCGTAGCTGATGAAGACATTTTTACTATGAAAACAACTTTCCCCAAGTGGACAAATAATACATCTGTTTATCGATCTATCTATATATCTCCCTAATTATCTATCTATCTGACTGACTATCTAATTGCTATATCTGCTCCGTTAGACGGACACATTGGCGAGAATATCAGTTTTATACATTATTTTATACATAATCGTTTTGTTTAACATCTTATTAATGAGGATGAATTGTATAACATGCCAATATTGCAGAACATATTTCACTTTTTGGAAATATGTGTTAATTTGCATTTCTGTTGCAGATTGATCAAACGGTGTTCGTGTAGGCAGTTAATTGTAGGACTTGCTTTGTGAAGTCTTCGTGTTATTTATGAGAGTCATTTATTTTACACAACGGTCTACAGTTTCACACACTTCCACGTGTTTTTTCAATCTGCCGACGGTGTCGCCATTTCTCATTTCACCTGTTTTTGTGCGTACGCCTGGGTCAGAGCTTGTGTGAAGGACCGCACATTTTACCGTCAAGTTTGCTTTTTATAAATACCAACTATTGCGTAGAGAGCGGCGTGCGCCTTCTTTTGTGCGTACGCAACGTTTATAAATGAGGCCCCTGGTCATTATGGCAAAATAATGCTGATCAGGACCCTGAAGTAGGAATGGAACATAGTTTAGCGGACATTATACCAAAATATTTGATTGCAGAATGCCGTGGGGATCAAAAAATCTTGATTTATTAGTATTTTTGTCTTGTTTCCTGCTAAAAATATCTAAACATCCTTTAAACAAGATCATGTAATTCAGAAAATATATATAAAAATCAACTTGTTTTCAGAGAATATATCTTAAATATATATTTTTCTTATGCTATTAGCAATTAGGCCGTATGTCCACCAACGCGTTCTCCACGTGCCTGACGTATGTTTTCAATTGTTTTCAATGGGAGCACCCGTCATTTTTAAACGCCACGTTTTTTCACGCTGAAGCGCCGAGCGGCCGGCGTTTTTACTGGTCGCGAGAGTTGAAAAATGTTCAACTTTGGATAAAACGCAGCGCTCATCACTATCGATTTTTACCCAGCCGTCCAATCACAGTGGAGGATGGGCGGGACAAATACCACACTGACCAACTGTCACAACATTCTTTCTGTACAACGGCATCAGCTGGCAGAGCTAACCGAACAAAATGGATGAAAAATAAATTTTAAGTATGAAACAAATTATCTGCGAAATCAGTTACAAGTAAACTGTGCTGCGGATATACTGTATCATAGGAACGAAACATCTCAATCGGAAAACGCTGTGCTTCCAAAACGCTCTTAAGCGCCTAAAGCACGGCATCTTCAGCAGAGCGTCTGGCGTTTTCAGCTGGCTAAAAACACTTTGGTGAAAACATGGCCTTAAGGTTTAAATATGTATCAGTAAAACAAATTTTAGGAATGTTTAAGCAAACATGAAATATTTTTTTTAAATATTTTTCTATTGGCTTAATATCTTAGTATTATAAAAGTATAATTTTCTTTTACATTTTAATCATGAAATTGGGTTTTTTATTATAATGCTATTCTAATAAAAATGGGTCTTACCGATCTCATCAATTTCATCTTCATCACCTTCTGTATTTTCTGGGTCTGAAACACAAACACATTCAATCAAAGAGATGAATTCTCATTCAGAATCCTCAGAGATATTTTCAACATATAAATGTTAAAAACATGGAATCTTGGAGTTGATCGGTTTGGTTCAAGGGTGAGAACACTACATTTGAATTTTTGGTCTCACTTTATATTAAGTGTCTTTAAGTACTATGAACTTACATTGAAACGAATCATTTGATACAATGGACTTATTGTGTACATACATGCTTTTACACTGTACTTATATTTTAAAAATACCAGCATGTAATTACAGCTGTAACTAATTTATGTAATTACATCTGTAATTACAAAGCTGACCCATCCTTAAAGAGGCTACATGCGTTTTCCTGAAATTTAAACTCGCGACTGACACCATGTGGTCCAAAAACAGAACTGCTCTTCCTTTCAGCTCCCAGCGCGCGCTCGTACATGCACACGTCATCCGCTACAAGGAGGTCAACATTATGTTTACAGAGGTAAGAACAGTCAACTACATTGTTTGAGATAAGTGTTCTGCTTGCGACTAGGCTACTTGCTGACTAGCGGTGGTGGCAGAGTGATCTGAAACGTTTAACATGAACGCGCTTGACGTCACATCTGCAGACAGCGCGGGAAAAGTCCAACCCGACAGAAAATAGGAAAAATAGGATACAGGCTTATAGGTGCACCCACTGTGAGCAGACAAGGTGTCAATATGCTCATCAGGAGATGTTTGAGTCATAAATGGTAAAATAAAAAGGCTAATGTTATGTTTATTTTGGGGAAAAAGCTGCATATAGCCTCTTTAAACTTAAACCCACCCCTAAACCTACCCATACCACCAAACCTGTCCCTAACCCTACCCGTATCCCACCTCAATAGCAGCGAAAGTGTTTTACAATACAACATGAGCACAATAAGTACATTGTACTTATTTTTCAATATGAGTACATAGTAATTAAAGCCACTTAAAGGAGCATAACGCAAGTCTCTGAGTTTTTGCAGAACTACGCCCCCTCTGGTGACAAATGAAACTGCGTGCGCGCTCATGGAATACCATAGACTTTATAGAGTAGACATATACACGGAATACACGCACGTTTGCACGAGCTGTTCATAACCAAAGGAGCATCAGGCACACATCTTTTGTTACAGTCATAATGAGGTAATACAGTTATAAATCTGCAAGTCATTTAAAATATATGAAAGGAAAGGCATTTGAGTAAATTACACACTTATGTAGGCCTATGTGTGTGTGAGGGGAAAACAGGGTGTAGAAAACTTCGGCTTTTGTTTCCATTGATCTCCATGTTGAACTGTTTTATGTGCTTACTGTATCCACTTATGATTGTATTATTATGGAAACACGTTCATGAACACTTCTGAGCCCTAGAGCAGACCGCCCGAGATCTCTCCGTTTGTTGAAAGCCTTCCCGATGTTGACTCTAGTCTTATTCCGACGCCTGGCACTGGACAGACAGAAGTTGTATTTTCTTTGTCTTACGTGGAGTTTGCGTTGGGGTTTGTAATGAACTACAAGCCGGTCTCTTTGGGGCTGTTTTTACACCTGGCCACAATGCGTTTTCTCAGATCTATTTGATTTATCAAAACGATTCCATTACACCTGGTCACATAAATGTGTTTTTGCAAAACGGATATTAATCTGATATTCAATTCCCGCGTTATATACAGATTTCATGAAGTGCACGTCACCGAAAGCAACAGATGAGCTGCATTTTATTGATCATCGGCTTCGGCTATTTCAAAATCAGCAAAGACAGCAATAAGAGAGAGCGGCAAAAGCTCTGGTATGAGATCATTTCATTTCTTAAGGCTACTTTTAATGAAGATAGTGGAGGTAGAAGGTAACTTAGTGTTAATCGTATGCGTCTTACTTTCACTTTCATTTGCGATAGATTGCGGCGCGCTGGCTTGATGAATACACTCGCCTGCTCAGGTGATGCACGTCGTCATATATGACTAAAACAACATGACATAGCCTGTTTTCAACAACCAGATGCATTTACACTTGTCCAGTTTCGTCTGGAATACAGTCCAGACCACGTCCTCAATGGTTTGAGCTACCGATTCAAATCCGTCTGGATTTAACCTGGTCTTTTCACGATCGAATAAGTTCTCCGATCACAGAAAACGCATGAAGTGACCAGATGTAGACTAAACAGTCCCTTTGAATCCATCTTCTACTTTTGGGAAAGTTGACTAAAGTTGCGTCGCTCAAGTTGTCTTCTCTGATACGCGAGAACGCGGCGAATACACTATCCTGCAAAGCATAGCCAGGCGAGCGTGAACGCGCATGACGTCACGCCCAGTCTCAGATTCGAGCCCGAATCCCTCTTATATATTTCACTGTACAGAATTATAGAGGCGATCGCAGTGATCAGAGAAGGGCTCATTTAGCCCATCAGGCGATTGTTTCAGCATGTATGGGTTAGAAAACGGCTAATTTTAACATAAAATGTTGCGCAATGCACCTTTAATATAAAGTGGGACCGAATTTTTTGTAAAATGCCTATGAAGGAAATTTATAAATCTGGACTTCAATCAATAACACGAATTTGACCATGACCAATCATCACCCTCATGCCGTTACAAATCTGTATGACTTTCTCTCCTCTGTGAAACATAAAAGAATATTGGTAGACAAACAGCTTTGCATCCCGTTAAATGGACAAAAATACAATGAAAGACAGTGGGAACGGAAACTGTTTGGTTTCAAACATTCTTTCAAATATCTTCTTTTATGTTCTGCAGAAGAAAGAAATGTATACAGGATTGAAACACCATGAAGATGAGAAAATGATAACAGAATTTTCATTTGTTGATCTTTAAGGTTGCTTGGGTGGTCAGGATGAAAGCAGGCCAAACAGAAAAGGGAGGGACTTAAACAGAAGGGGTGTGGTTTAACATACCCTTGCACTCTTCAGGATTCACTTCAGCCAGTATCTTTATATCATCCAGTGAGATGAAACCTGTAGGATCCACTTGGGCCTCGATGATCACCTACCATGTAAACACAGGAAGAGAATTAGTATTATGCTGTAATAATGATATTTGACTCACAAAGTGGGCATCGGTACCTGATAAGGTGTGTCGGCACTGGGAATCAAAACTCTTCCTTCCCGCCATCTGCTTTTGAACTGTGCACTCACAGAGCGGATCAGAAGCTCAGAGTCACCTCTCTCCTCCTCCTCCACATCTTCTCGCTCTATCTTCTGTTTGATGTTCAGAGTTCCCGTGTGTTTCTCAGAGAAGTGGTACCAGAAAGACATGCACAGTTCTGAATCTGGAGCCGTGACCGGCAAACTGGCTAGCCTCGCCACTCTTCCTTTTCTCGCCAGCTCTTCATCTGTTTCCACATCGCCCTTTCTTTCAATCTCAACCTGTGCATTTCTGTTAGAAGCTGCGTAAATGAAGTGAGGCATTCCTGAAACAGAGGAGAGGAGTTCATCTGTTTATTCTATTACTCCCTCTTCCCGCAGTCACAGCAAATAAGCATTTTATCACAAACTTTTGCATTTAGTTATTATTTATTAATCTAAATTTAAGCCATCTCTTACCTGTGTGGTCTAGATTAGGCAGTTTGTGATCAGCATGTTTGCTACTGTTGTTTATATGCCATTCGGCTCCTTCGCCACCTTCTTGACTCCATCCACAGTAGGACGGGTTATCAGCCCAGCCAAAGTCACAGGCAAACCAGATATAAGCTAAAAAGAAACACAAACAACAATGAATCAACCGTATAGTCCTCCGTTCTGATATTGCTTTCCATTCAACCCACTTTCAGTTGTTTTGCTAATTTAGGGGGAGTGGGGTGAAGGGGAGTGAAGTGACAATAGTTCCTATAGTAAAATCTGCTAATTCACCAGAAAAACAATAATAATAATAAACATTATTTTATAAAGTGCCTTTAATAGCAACTTTTTTAAAGCTCTGTAAACAAAATAAGCAATACAAAGCTCAAATAATACAAGCAACGTTAATCAAATGCTAATTAAATAAAATATATCTTATGTCTATCTATAAAAATGACTTTCATAAGATCAAGAGGCAAAGAATTCTTAAGGACAGGAGCATATGCAGAAATAGCCCTGTCACCCATGAGACAGTAAGCGTGTTTGAGGAACAATCAACAAGTTGGATTGTGAAGATCGCAGTCTCTGATTTGGGGTATAAGAAATTAACAATTCAGATAAATAATAAGGAAGAAGCCAAGCCATGCAATGCTTTATATGTCAGCATCATAATTTTATAATCAACTCGGAATCTGACTGGGAGCTAGTTTAAGGAATCCAAAACTGGATTGCATACCCTGGACCCATTCAATATCCTGGCGGCCGTGTTCTGTACATATTGTTTGTTGAGTGTGTATTTAGAGTATCCAGCTAAAAGGGCGTTACAGTATCTATCCTTGAGGCAACAAATGAATTCATCAGCTTTTCAGCTACTGAGAAGAGAGGAATTTAGCATAGGATACAATCTTGCTATATTTCTGTGGTGAAAAAAAATAATTATTTAACTGTACTCTGAACAAAAGAATCAAATGAAAGACTAGTATCAAAAATAACTCTTTAGCTTAAGTCGCCAAGACAGAGCCATCAATAGTCAAAGATATAGAAGCAGCTTTGGAAATTTGATTTTGGGAACCAATAAGCATAACTTCAGTTTAACCACCGTTCAGACACAATAAATTATTACTCATCCATTCTTTTATCTCAGAAAAACACAGCCGGAAAGAAAATCAACATCAAGGTGTCCACCAGATTTTGAGTGTATATAAATCTGCCTATCATCAGCATAAAAGTGATAAGGGAGGCTAAGTAATTGCAATAAATGACAGATAATTATTAAAGAGCAGAGGGCCCAAGACTGAGCCCTGGGGAACTCCAGTGAGAAAAGAGCTAATCTCGGACCTGAAATCACCCATTGGCCGTTGGCCAATCTCAGATATCACATTCTCCCATGACTCTGACTGCAGTACATCTCATGATCTTGTATATATAGGGACTTTTTAGGAACCATACAATTTTCACATCCAGTGTTTTCTATGGTGTTGTTTTAAATATTTTATGTTTAGTACCTTAGCAATTGCAAAGCAAAACATAAAAAAATGTTTTCAGAGGATATATCTTGAATTAAGTATTGAATCGCACACAAACACAAACACGCACTCACACCCACACACAACAATGTGTTTCACAACCAATGTGTTTCTGTGGACTACGGATGAAATCCGGTACAATGCATGAAATAGAAACATTTATGTAAAAAATAGTACATTGTACCTTTATATATAAAAATATAAATATGTATAAGTGTAATTTTGTCCTCATAAAGGTTACAGTAAAAACAATCTGCCATCAATGTGTTTGAAACCCTGTACACAAAATTCAGTTCAACAACTGCTGATTATTTCATGTAATTATGCAACACAACACTTGAGGGCAGTAGAGATTTTGTTGTGTGCTCAACATGGAAAACCCCAAAGATTATGTGCCAATGTCCTGAAAAATCAGGTCCTCCCTCTTAATCGGGTCTACAACAACCATCAGTTAACAGTTATACTAAGTTTAAACAAATTACATTAACCTAAAATATTAACCTAAAAAAAAATTAACCTAAAATATGCATATAATTTCTCACTATATGGTACATTATAAAACTAATTAGACATAATGTTATTTCTTTCACTTGATTATTAATGATAATTGTCAGTCACTGCATGTAGGGTAAGTGCAAAAGCTAAACTATCAGGCTTATTGGGCTAATCTGTGTGCTATGCTAGTACATAAGATAACTAAAATAAACATTAATGGTCATTATAACAGACTAGTTCAAATGGCATGTGAAGTTTCTCACCAGGTATTGCTTCCATGTCCGGAAATAGCTCTCCTACTGTAGTTTCTATGGAAAACAAATAGCAGAAAATGCTATCAAAATTTAAAGCAAAATCTTTACTGAAATGCAGACTGGTTTAATTCCATTTGCAAATTCTGTGCGTTACGTATTTGTTTCATGTTGAGTCTCTGGGTCACTGTTGTGCAGAAAGCCCTAAAATGGAGATGGTTTTGGTCTGCTTTATGCAAATGACTAACACATACTCAATACTCATTAAATACTCAGTCAATACTTCAAATTCATTCAAATTAGAACGGGGTTCAAAAAAAGTGTTGCGAATTAGCTGAAAAATTTCTCTCTGTGCGTATAAATACGATGCCATTATTAATTAATGAGACAATGTCTTTGTGTGTGTTTTAGATGATGAACACGTATTTGTGTGTTTGGATAATGTGATCCAGAGTCTACAGTCTACGTCTTTGTTTTCGTGTAACCTATGGTTCATGGCATGTTACTGTTTTGCTAGGCGTATGTTACGTGCTGGGTCGTAGTTGGTGTGTGTTTTACTGTGTGGGTGTTTGTTTTTGTAACCTTTTGGGTCATAGTCTGTCTTCTGTGTGGATGTTTTAGAGGTTTTGCTCTCCTAGTGGAGAACTAAATGTCCCACAGTGATAGTAAAACCTGAAATTACCAACATTATTGGGACCTCCCAATAGTCCTTATTTATGAAAACAGCATAATAAAGAGAGTAAATACGGTGGCGTATTGCATTCACTTGAAGAAAAAAAATCTACTCTGTTTTTCTGAATTAACGACTTAATTATCTCTGAATTACAAGATAATTTTACATGGAAAAAAGTTTTTACTCTGTTTTTCTGAATTAACGACTTAATTTTTCATTAGAAAAAAAGTTTTTGCTCTGTTTTTGTGAATTAACGACTTAATTTTTCATGAGAAAAAAAGTTTTTGCTCTGTTTTTCTGAATTAACGACTTAATTTTTCATGAGAAAAAAGTTTTTGCTCTGTTTTTCTGAAGTAACGACTTAATTTTTCATGAGAAAAATAAGTTTTTGCTCTGTTTTTCTGAATTAACGACTTAATTTTTCATTAGAAAAAAAGTTTTTGCTCTGTTTTTCTGAATTAACGACTTAATTTTTCATGAGAAAAAAAAGTTTTTGCTCTGTTTTTCTGAATTAACGACTTAATTTTTCATGAGAAAAAAAGTTTTTGCTCTGTTTTTCTGAATTAACGACTTAATTTTTCATGAGAAAAAAAAGTTTTTGCTCTGTTTTTCTGAATTAACGACTGAATTTTTCATGAGAAAAAAATGTTTTTGCTGTGTTTTTCTGACTTAACGACTTAATTTTTCATTAGAAAAAAGTTTTTGCTCTGTTTTTCTGAATTAACGACTTAATTTTTCATGAGAAAAAAGTTTTTGCTCTGTTTTTCTGAATTAACGACTTAATTTTTCATGAGAAAAAAGTTTTTGCTCTGTTTTTCTGAATTAACGACTTAATTTTTTATTAGAAAAAAGTTTTTGCTCTGTTTTTCTGAATTAACGACTTAATTTTTCATGAGAAAAAAGTTTTTGCTCTGTTTTTCTGAATTAACGACTTAATTTTTCATGAGAAAAAAAAGTTTTTGCTCTGTTTTTCTGAATTAACGACTTAATTTTTCATTAGAAAAAAAGTTTTTGCTCTGTTTTTCTGAATTAACGACTTAATTTTTCATTAGAAAAAAAGTTTTTGCTCTGTTTTTCTGAATTAACGACTTAATTTTTCATGAGAAAAAAGTTTTTGCTCTGTTTTTCTGAATTAACGACTTAATTTTTCATTAGAAAAAAGTTTTTGCTCTGTTTTTCTGAATTAACGACTTAATTTTTCATGAGAAAAAAGTTTTTGCTCTGTTTTTCTGAATTAACGACTTAATTTTTCATGAGAAAAAAGTTTTTGCTCTGTTTTTCTGAATTAACGACTTAATTTTTCATTAGAAAAAAAGTTTTTGCTCTGTTTTTCTGAATTAACGACTTAATTTTTCATGAGAAAAAAGTTTTTGCTCTGTTTTTCTGAATTAACGACTTAATTTTTCATGAGAAAAAAAAGTTTTTGCTTTGTTTTTCTGAATTAACGACTTAATTTTTCATTAGAAAAAAGTTTTTGCTCTGTTTTTCTGAATTAACGACTTAATTTTTCATTAGAAAAAAAGTTTTTGCTCTGTTTTTCTGAATTAACGACTTAATATTTCATGAGAAAAAAGTTTTTGCTCTGTTTTTCTGAATTAACGACTTAATTTTTCATGAGAAAAAAGTTTTTGCTCTGTTTTTCTGAATTAACGACTTAATTTTTCATGAGAACATTTTTTTACTCTGTTTTTCTGAATTAACGACTTAATTTTTCATAAGAAAAAAGTTTTTGCTCTGTTTTTCTGAATTAACGACTTAATTTTTCATTAGAAAAAAAGTTTTTGCTCTGTTTTTCTGAATTAACGACTTAATATTTCATGAGAAAAAAGTTTTTGCTCTGTTTTTCTGAATTAACGACTTAATTTTTCATGAGAAAAAAAGTTTTTGCTCTGTTTTTCTGAATTAACGACTTAATTTTTCATGAGAACATTTTTTTACTCTGTTTTTCTGAATTAACGACTTAATTTTTCATAAGAAAAAAGTTTTTACTCTGTTTTTCTGAATTAACGACTTAATTTTTCATAAGAAAAAAAGTTTTTGCTCTGTTTTTCTGAATTAACGACTTAATTTTTCATGAGAAAAAAGTTTTTGCTGTTTTTCTGAATTAACGACTTAATTTTTCATGAGAAAAAAGTTTTTGCTCTGTTTTTCTGAATTAACGACTTAATTTTTCATGAGAACATATTTTTACTCTGTTTTTCTGAATTAACGACTTAATTTTTCATGAGAAAAAGTTTTTGCTCTGTTTTTCTGAATTAACGACTTAATTTTTCATGAGAAAAAAGTTTTTACTCTGTTTTTCTGAATTAACGACTTTAATTTTTCATAAGAAAAAAAGTTTTTGCACTATTTTTCTGAATTAACGACTTAATTTTTCATGAGAAAAAAGTTTTTGCTCGTTTTTCTGAATTAACGACTTAATTTTTCACAAGAAAAAAGTTTTTGCTCTGTTTTTCTGAATTCAACAACTTAATTTTTCATAAGAAATTTTTTTCATTCAGAAAAACAGAGCAAAAAAAATTTCCATGAAAAATTAACTCATTAATTCAGAAAAACAGAGCAAAAAAATTTCTCATGAAAAATTTACTCATTAATTCAGAAAAACAGAGCAAAAAAAATTTCTCATGAAAAATTAACTCGTTAATTCAGAAAAACAGAGCAAAAACTTTTTTTCTCATGAAAAATTAACTCATTAATTCAGAAAAACAGAGCAAAAAAAAATTTCTCATGAAAAAATTAACTCGTTAATTCAGAAAAACAGAGCAAAAACTTTTTTTCTCATGAAAAATTAACTCATTAATTCGAGAAAAACAGAGCAAAAAATAAAAAAATTCTCATAAAAAATTAACTTGTTAATTCAGAAAAACAGAGCAAACAAATTTTCTCATGAAAAATTAACTCGTTAATTCAGAAAAACAGAGCAAAAAAAAATTTCTCATGAAAAATTAACTCGTTAATTCAGAAAAACAGAGCAAAAACTTTTTTTCTCATGAAAAATTAACTCATTAATTCAGAAAAACAGAGCAAAAAAAATTTTCTCATGAAAAATTAACTCGTTAATTCAGAAAAACAGAGCAAAAACTTTTTTTCTCATGAAAAATTAACTCATTAATTCAGAAAAACAGAGCAAAAAAATAAAAAAATTCTCATAAAAAATTAACTCGTTAATTCAGAAAAAACAGAGCAAACAAATTTCTCATGAAAAATTAACTCTTAATTCAGAAAAACAGAGCAAAAAAAATTTTTCTCATGAAAAATTAACTCTAATTCAGAAAAACAGAGAACATTTTTTTTCTTCAAGTGAATGCAATTCGCCTCCGTAAGTAAATAATGCCTTAATTAAAATCTAAAAATACCATAAGTTTTCTCTTAAGGAGTTAAAGTAGTGTTATGGTTTAGCCAACATAATTAGCTCAATATAAAAATGATAGATGTTAATGATATACAAACATACAGTGTACGGTATGTGTATTTAACCTGTTGTGTCATAGTCTGTCACTGCTTCGCTACGGCAGTTGCCGATCATCATCGCAACTCTCCGCTGTCGGTGGAATAATGGTGCTTGTTGGAATATTCCCGAGAGCGCTGGTGGCGGTAGTAGTTTCCATGGTGGTGGTGAGGGAAGAGGAGTTGTGGGCTCTGAAAAGCAATTTATTTGAGGTAAATGAAGCTTTTATGAATTTTAAAAGGATTGGGATTGCTGTGAGCTCTGTGACTGGTTGTTTGGTGTCACTCACCTTGCAGGTCACACCCTAAAACCTCCAGCCTTAACCCAATGCCTTCAGGAGAGCCACGCTCAGGGTACACACGCAGGAAACGCATCAGCACTGGGTCAAATGTACGCACTTCTGGTGTGTCATGGTTCTGATTTCCCATAAACACCTGGATGGGTGAAAATAATAACATTTTTAGTTTTGCGTTTTTTTAAAGAAAAATCGCCTTTTTAATGCTCTAAAGGGATGTTCACACCAAGGATGATAAAGCAATACCTTCGCTCTGTTGCTGTTCTCCTCCAGTATGTTACTCCAGTCTGTTCCAGTCGTGCTGTATGTAACTCTGAAGCGCTTGATGAGAATATTCACATCTCTGTATTTCCCTCCCTGCAGAATGAGACCCGTTACCATCCGCTGCGCCCCCAGATCTATCTCCAGTGATTGGTTCTTCACGCCACCCTGTGACTGAGTGACCACCCAGCCCGTTCGGCCGGTCAGCAGCCGGGCCTGTTCGGGGAGCCAGCCCCTCTCTGCCGATGGCCACACTGAGATCTGAGAGTCCGAAATCTGACCCGAAACCATCCCTAACATACTGGAGCATGGAGCATCTGAGAGCAGGAGAGAGAGAATGTGAGCTAATGTGAGCTCCAATATTCTGAACCATGGGAAACGGACATATAGGCTACTTCCTGTCTGACTCTAGCTGTCAGAAATGGTGCGGATTTATTAAAATAAACACACACATGCTGGTGCACCTCTTGATGTCAGTATTAGGTGTCAGTGAATAAAGAGGGGAGTCATTCTGTAATGATCACACATGGAGTGAGTGAATCGAGGGGAATTATGAGTGACTGGGATTTTATAGTAATGTCATGTCTGAAACGCACTCAGTGTATGTGCGTGACGGGATACCTGAAATTTTACAGCCGTACACTTCGAAACGCATGCAGATCCCCTGTTCCCAGGTCATAGGTCGTATCCGTAGGTAACGGGTGAGGGTGGGTTTGGGTAGCCTGACGCGTACCTCATCCGTGGGATTTTGATTTCCATGAAACACCTGAGAAAAATGACATAGTGTATCACTTTCTTCCTTTTTCCTCTGCTTTTCTTAAAGCTACACTGTGTAACTCATTTAGTTTATTCTTAGCTAAAAACACTTAGTTCTTTCAAAAATATACATCTCGTGAGTGTATAATATGCCATTGAAAATACATACGGGTAAGGGGTTCTAATGTCGGTCGCCATGTTGCCCCTCCATCTTGAATGTACATTAACCAAAGAGGGACACACCCGTTATTCAAGCTTCGCCTTTCGCGTTTACGTTTCGAGTTAACACTCATGGACGAGGTTCGAACTGGAAGCCATGTTAATCTTGGACTACATTGGCCACCGTAGGAGTTAAAATGAAATCGGAATTGAGAGGAACAGAAACTAATATTCACTGGATGGTCATATACCTTTTCACCACTAGATGGAGGGTAAAAATCACACAGTGCAGCTTTAACCAATGTTCTTTTCAAAGGGTTTTACACACAATATTGCCAAATCACTAATCAACAAAAAAAGAGATAGAAAAATGTGAAAGTAACCGTAATAAAAGCAATACCAATACATATAAAATAAAAAGAATAAAATCTATTATCATTTTTAATCAAATTAATAATAAATATTTAAAAAATAGGCTGATTTGGTGCAATATTTTTGTGGGACATTAACATAATAATTGTCTTTACTTTTAAATCAATGCATCCTTGCTGAATTAAAACAATTTCTTAACAAATAAAAAACTAAGCACAATACATAGATACTCACCATCTGTTTGGTTTTGTCTTTTATGGTTATCCAGTCCTCTCCGTTAGAGCTCACAGTGACCCTGTATGTTTTGACGTAGTATGATTTTTTGGTTTCCTTTGATATGGCACCTTGTGTTCCTATGGCCCGTCACGTACCGCAAGAAACCCAAGTCCACCTGCGAGAGACAGAACAAGATAGCAAGAGAAGTGCTGTTACTCTCTCGTGAGTGTTATGTGTGTATACATGTATGTGGGTTGTTTTGGACACTGTGTTGGAACAGTTGTCATGTAACTGCGAGTTAATCACAGTCAGACACACTGCACTGATTCACAGTCAGACCTGTTTAGTATGATCTATGATGTGTTCACAGCAGCAGTGCAATGCCGTGTCTGGACAGAGAGGCTAAAGGCTTAACATAATTTACCAAAGTAGGACATGTTCCTGGATCAACGTCCTTGTTGCTCATTGTACAACATTCCTAAAATCCCAAACAATCAGGATTTTCGGCTTATGGCTGGGATTCCCTCTGTGCACACACACACATACACACACACTGATACTCCTATCATTATGAGGACAAGTTGAAATCTCTTAATTATGGTAATTATGACATGATCGCGCGATTATACGGAGCTACTTACATTTTCTAGCCTCTAACCGTAAACCTAGAGGAGTTTGGCCCTTATAAACACACACACACACAAGTAAAGTACAGCACAATCAGCTATGTAAATATGGTTTAATTACAGCCAGAAAATTGCTGGAAGAAACATGAGGTTCCCACTGTAAAACTATGACTTCAACTACACCTTGAACAAATTAGACACAATTATCAAATGTATACGAATTGACAAGACTTGGCAGCCACTTGTTCAAATTAAAGGAGTAGTTCACTTTTAAAAAAAACATTTGCTGATAATTTACTCATCCTCATGACATCCAAGATGTCCATGTCTTTCTTTCTTCAGTGGAAAAGAAATTAAGGTTTTTGATGAAAACATGGATTTTTCTCCATATAATGGACTTCAATGGGAACCAAACGGTTCAAGGTCCAAATGAGAGTTTCAGTGCAGCTTCAAAGGGCTTTAAACGACACCAGATGATGAATAAGGGTCTTATCTAGCGAAACGATCGCTCATTTCAAAAATAAATAAAAAAGTGTAAGTTTTATAAGCACAAATGCTCGCCTTGTTCGGTTCTGTTATGAACGTTCATGAATCTCCTGTTCGAACTTCGTTCATCAAAATGAACAAATCTTTTTTCGAGTCATGACTCGAAGGGTCCTTGATAAGACCCTTATTTATCGTCTGGTGTCGTTTAAAGCCCTTTGAAGCTGCACTGAAACTCTCATTTGGACCTTGAACCGTTTGGTTCCCATTGAAGTCCATTATATGGAGAAAATCTTGGAATGTTTTCATCAAAAACCTTAATTTCTTTTCGACTGAAGAAAAAAAGACATGAGCCGCGTTTCTACCGCAATTACCAGGAACTATTTGTCCCAGGAACTTTTTTCACAGGAACCTTTTTTTCCCAGACCGCTTGCTTACTGCGTTCACACCGCGTACTAAAGTACCGGTCCGAGGCGGGAAGATTATAGTGACGTTAAACTCATGGTTAAACTGCGTGCGACTGCTCTTCCTAGCCTGCGCGTTTGTTTTCAGTTTTGTATGGAGGAGATTCAAGCTTTGCTGCTTTTTTGTGTGCGATTGGTTTACTAACGAGGTAATTAACAAAACGGCAGAAAAGAGAAGAGCACCCAAAGCATATTCAGAAAGCTCGTAATGCTAGACATAAAAGTAGACGTTTTTTATCAGCGGACATTGACCGTGAGATGGATGGGACGACAGGCGCCATCGGGCAGAAAGAATAGCGTGGTAAGAACCAATCAGCATTGTTCAGCGCACAAGTCCCACCCCCAAAGTTCCTGAACTCTGAAAAAGTACTACCTCGCCAGCAGGGACTTTCTGGGGGAAATGTTTACCCGGAACTTCATTTAGACCCTGGTTCCTGCGGTGTAAACACACCGAGTACCACCCCAAAGTTCCTAGTTCCTGGGGAAAGTTCCTGCGGTGGAAACGCGGCTATGGACATCTTGGATGACATGGGGGTGAGTAAATTATCAGCAAAAGTTTTTTTAAAAGTGAACTTTATTTGATATTTTATCTATATTATCTAGGCTAAAAAATCTTGTACAAAAAGCTTAGGTCAGGTAATCTAATTCTAATATGTGAAACAAAACTTTTGCCACTTAGGTCCATATTGGCACTCAAACACACTCCTGTCATAATCTGAATCACTTACAACAACAATAACTGTCCAATGAAACCAAACACACACTCATCATTTTAGAAGCATCTATCATGGTCTTACATTGTTTCAGGTTCCGAGAATCTCCATTTCCTTCCCTACTCAAGAATTACAAGAAGTCTGTTCTAAGGGTTTAGTGACCTTCAATAACCTTACAGTAATAATGATCACATAACACTAAAACATGTTCACGGATCCAGAAGCGTCGACCAATGCTCTGGGCCAGGATGACAAATCATGTTGCCGTGGAGCAATTCCTGCATTAAATCTAGCCTGTCAGTTATTGTCTGTCTCTCGAGTGCGTGTGTGCGTGACTCTTGAGATAAATTAAACTCAACTGACGCAACAGAAGTGTGCATAAATAGCCTATTGAGAGAGTTTGGCTCAATACAAGCATTCCTGGCACAAAAGTTCACGTCTTTCTTCCACTGATTTCCACCCAAGTCTGAGTGAGCAGATGCTGCCATCTCTTTCTCTCTCGCTCTTGGGCTCTCTCTCTGAACAGGAAGGTATTATGAGGCTAATTGCTTTTCAATATTGTGCCGTATCAGAAGCGTTCGACCTGCCAACTGGAGCCAGTCGTGCCAACAAGCTGAAACGAGCGTTAACAACCTTTAGCGAGTGAACAATGGCAGGGCAGAAGCAGAGCCCCTCACAACCCAGGATCTAAGACAAACATGGACACTTTTGGTAGAAAACAGGATATTGGTGGGTGCATGTGTGTGAAAGAAGTAAAGAATTTCAACAGGAAAGGGAAGAGGAATAAGGAAAAGGAAGACGGCACTCTACTGACCCTCATCTTGCTTTGCTTTCTTGGGAGTGTTGCCAGACTGAGGCCAAAAGACAAGACATAGTTTGATTCAAAAGTGCCCCAGGACAAGGATCACTTGTTCAAAGGCAGGAATATGAAGACATTGGACAGGGAAGACAGATGGGTTGAGAGAAGAAAGAAAGAGGTCATCTCAGGGAAAATGGAGCAGCAATTTCTGAAAAAAGCTTTGACATTGCTTGCCAGATTCGCAGACACCATTGCCACGACAGTTTTGCCTCAATTCACACATCTGTTGTGCTTGTCACTGACAGGGTGATGACTCATACAGCAATTCAACATTACTTATGACACCCGGCTGAGTAGTAAGGTTAACAGTATAGTTTACCCAAACATAACAATTCTGCCCTTTGTCTTCTTACCCTCTGTCATTTGATTTTTTTTCCCTGTGAAATCCCAAAAGAATATGTCTAGGTTGCCTTTCCTTTTAATGAAAGTTACGATAAAGAACTCATTTTTGTTCAAAAATTTAGGGTCAATATGATTTTTTTAAAGAAAATAATTAATATTTTGACTCTGAATTAAATTAATCAAAAGTGACCATAAGTAAATTTGTTATAAAACATTTATATTTCAGATAAATGCTTTTTTTAATTTTCGATTTATCAAAGTATCATGAAAAAATGTTTAATGGTTCCCAGAAAAATATTCAGCAGCTCAACTGTTCAACATTGATAATAATAAGAAATGTTTCTTGAACGCCAAATCATCATACACTCTCAGAAAAAAAGTACAAAAAGCTGTCACTGGGGCTGTACATTTCAAAAGGTACACTTTTGTACCCAAAGGCTGCATATTGGTACTTTAGTACTTCAAATGTACATTTTAGCACCTAAAATGTACATATAAAGACCTAAAATGGACATATTAGCTCCTGAAACGTGCACATCAACACTTAAAATATACATATTAGCACCTAAAACGTACATATTAGCACCTAAAATGTACATCTTAACACCTAAAATGTACATATTAGCAACTAAAATGTACATTAGAACCTAAAATGTACATCTCAGCACCTAAAATGTACCTATTAGCACATAAAATGTACATATTAGCACCTAAAATGTACATATCAACACCTAAAATGTACATATTAGCCCCTAAAATGTACTAATTAGCACCTAAAATGTACATATCAACACCTAAAATGTACATATTAGCCCCTAAAATGTACTAATTAGCACCTAAAATGTACATATTAGCACTCAAAATGTACATATCAACACCTGAAAATGTACATATTAGCATCTAAAATTTACATATCAACACCTAAAATGTACTTATTAGCACCTAAAATGGACAAAAGGTTATCTTTTGAAAAGGTACAGCCCCAGTGACAGCTTTTGTACCTTTTTTCTGAGAGTGTATTAGACATTGAAGACTTTGCCATCAAAGCTACTTTTTAAAATATATAAAATAGATAATAGGTATTTCAAATTATAATAATATTTCACATATGTACACTTAATTATAGTCTTAAATACCAGACATATAACTTGATATCCTTAATAGTGAAAATCTTATGCTCATGCTCAAAGGAAAGCAAAGACCTTTAAATATTAGTTCACTTCTCACTCCTGCTGCTAAAAAAGGAATCTGTGCTTGAACATCTTGTTCAGATATGGAGCTCTTTCTCTCTCTGTCTGTCTGTGTCAGAATGAAATGTGTTGTCCAGATGTGAGTATGTTTTTCTGGTAACGTCAGAAACGCTGGCCTACTGTCAGAACAAGCACTCCAAAAAATGTCCTCTTTCAGAGAGGAAACCCTTCCTGCGTGCACTGCTGTGAGAATGACAACATGTCAATCAAATTCATTGAAGAGATAAAGAGGCAGGAAAACCTCTTTGTATGAGTGTATCCAGCTAAAGTGATAATGCAGATCTTACATCTATCGCATACATCTCGTCAATTAAAAGATTTAAAAATAGTCTGGGGTCAATACGATTTTATGGAAATAAATTACTACTTTTATTCAGCAGGGACACATTAGATTGATCAAAAGTCTCAGTAAAGAGAAAGTAAAGACGTTTATAATGTTATCAAATATTTCTATTCCAAATAAATGCTGTTTCTTTTAAACTTTCCATTTATCAAAGTATCCTGAATAAAATCAATGTATATCCAAAAATATTAAGCAGCACAACTGTCTTTAAAATTGATAATAATAAGAAATGTTTCTAGAGAAACAAATTAGCATATTATAAGAATATCTAAAGGATCATGTTAAAATTTTGCTTTGCCATCACAAGAATAAATTACATTTCAAACTACACTACCGGTCAAAAAGTTTAAGATCTGTAAGATTTTTTATGTTTTTAAAAGAAGTCTCTTCTGCTCACCAAGGCTGCAATTTTTTATTAAAAAATACTACATAAAACACAGTAATATTGTAAAATATTATGACAATTTAAAATGACTTTTTTATGTTAATATATATTAAAATTTAATTTATTCCTCTGAAAAAAAGCTGAATTTTCAGCATCATTACTCCAGTGTTCAGTGTCACATGATCCTTCACAAATCACTCTAATATGATGATTTTATGCTCCAAAAACATGTATGATTATTATCCATGTTGAAAATAGTTTTTTACATTTTTATTTCAGGATTCTTTGATGAATAGAAAGTTCAAAAGAACAGACCTTTATAATGTTCAGAGGTTTGGTGAATCAATATTGTCTTTGAAACTTACTATTCATCAAAGAATCCTGAAATAAAAATGTAAAAAACTGTTTTCAACATGGATAATAATCATACATGTTTTTGGAGCATAAAATCATCATATTAGAGTGATTTGTGAAGGATCATGTGATACTGAAGACTGGAGTAATGATGCTGAAAATTCAGCTTTTTTCAGAGGAATAAATTACATTTTAATATATATTAACATAAAAAAGTCATTTTAAATTGTCATAATATTTCACAATATTACTGTGTTTTTTGTGTATTTTTTATCAAAAAAATTGCAGCCTTGGTGAGCAGAAGAGACTTCTTTAAAAACATAAAAAATCTTACCGATCTTAAACTTTTAACCGGTAGTATATTTATTATATATATATATATATATATATATATATATATATATATATATATTAGGGCTGTCAGTTTAACGCGTTATTATCTGCGTAACGCAAACCCATTTTAACTGCGTTAATTTTTTTATCGCGCGAATTAGCAATTAACGGACAAACTTTGTACTTTTTTCACATGCTTTTGCAACAGGACGGCATGCGTCCTGAATCCTGATCCATTTTCGGCATCTCGCGCTCATCATCCCCACTCAAATCCGGCTCGCAAGCCCGAAACGAGTGTGTGCGTCGTGCCTGTTGTTTTGTTATGCGGTCTAACGTTAGCTAGATCCGCTTGCGCTTTGAGTCGAAGAAGCAACAAAACGTCCCTCGCACGCGCAAGCAATTGAAATGAATGTGTTTCAGAGCGCAGCGCAGATGACGTTTTGTGCCGCACACACTCGTTTCTGCTTGCGAGCCGGCCAAATGAGTAACGTTACGTTTTGAGTGGATGACAGAGCGCGAACGCCAGATCTGTGTGTTTTGTCGTTGTGAACTGAGCTATCATCATCGCAGCACGTCCAGTCTGAAACATCACTTGATGATGGCCAAGCAAACACACACACACACACACAGATAATGCGAATTCTCCACCCCCTCGCCAATATCAGGACCTCGTCAGTATTTCTTTCACCCTTTTATTGATAGACAGTGTTACATTGTGTGAGAGATTATTGGTATGTTAGTGTGAAATTGAACACTATTCCAATGTTATTTTCAATAATTATAATTAAAAAAAAACATTTGCACTAAACAAGCCAATCCACTTTCTCATGTTGATAAGAGCATTAAAATGAGAAAAAAATTATGTAACAAAAAGAAATCAAAAGACATTTAGAAAATGTGTGATTAATCACGAGTTAACTATGACATTAATGCGATTAATCGCGATTAAATATTTTAATCGTTTGACAGCACTATATATATATATATATATATATATATATATATATATATATATATATTACACACACACACACATTATATATAGGCTGCATTTAGGCTGCAAATGATATATAATATCAATTTTAATTAATACTGAGTGTTGCCTGATTTAATGCGGGAGGTTTGAGCCTGGCCTATGACATGTCTCCATCCCATCTCCCCTCTCTATTTCAAGATGCTGTCTACTGTCTACTACAAAGCCAAAAATAAACAGCTCCTAAATCTAAAGTAAACTTTTTAAGGTCAAACTCAAGACCGGCAAGCACTGTTTTTACCCTCTTATATAACTTCTCATTTATTTTTAAATCTTGTGTCTATGTCCACATCCGTGTGTGTGCATGTGTGACTTTCCACATGTAAAGGTCATTTATTGTTGTCTGGTAAAATGAAACAGTCTTTCCCAATAAAATTGAGAGTGTGTGTGTGTGTACCTGTATCCACTCCCGAGCAGAATCCTCTGATGGCGTCCAGCCGTTGTCGGGGTAATGCAGTCTGGAGCGCAGCGGAGACCAGCTGGGGTTATACTGTGATGATGCAGTTATCATGTCTTCTGTGATTTCCCCGCTTTCCATCCCCAAAGGAGACATGCACTCACCTACAAACACACATAAAAAAAAGTTGTACTGTAAGCAGCTGTTTTTTAGTTATAAACAGCAAATCATAAAATTTGAACAGACTTTTGAGGAAATTTGAAGTGGACCATCTGACAGGCTCATTTATTTTAAATCTGATATCGATCAGAATTTAGTAAATATTAGGTAAAAAGTAGGTAAAATGTAATTTAGTAAAAATTGAATAAATAAGTAGTAAATAATATCAATGTATGTGAGTGTGAGAGTGTCAGATTTGCTCTCTTCTCACAACAGGAAGTTAATATTAGCCTTTCACGTTTGGCCTCAGATGTAGTGACCCATGTGACCCCCTGCCCTGTGCGGCCATGTGATGAAGATGAATTATAAACGGACAACCTCTTTGCACTTTATTACACTGAACTGAAAGCACACACATACACAGTTTTGTGAAGTGAATCTGAGCTGGGTTCAGGTCTCAATGGATCATGGGTGTTTCCTCAGTGCCATCAAGCACATTATTGCCACATTATTGCTAACAGTCTCAGTTAGTGTGTGACTCTCTGAACACATGATAGATGGGTTTAATAAAAGCCCTAGACTGAGTGAGCTGAGAGCCAGAGAAATATCAGCAGTTCCCATGTCATTCTCATCGTTTCATTGGCCAGAGATAACTAAAAAACAATATAAAAAATGTAATTAAATAAACTGCATGTTTAAAATGTGTAACAATTCTGTCCTGCATTGAACATTTCTACAGTTCTAAAAAAGATTCTGGTTATACAAAACCCTGGCTTTTCACACTATTATTGTACCCACATTTTGTGTTTTATCATGTGCTTTTACACAACATGGCAAGGTAATAAATACAATTTAACTTCTAGCTACATTTCCCACAATTATTTTAATTTGAAATGAAATTAAAGATTTCATTTTAAACTGAATTTTCTTTTTATTATTGGCATGGCACATAAGTTGAGATCTTTCATCCCTATTGTGATGTATATTCAGGCGAAACAGCTTCTCGAACATGAAAAAAAATGGAATTGATTTTCGACAACAGCTTGAAGAGGAAAAAACAAACCTTATTGGTTCTTGCAGAAGCTCAAATGCGCTGCGTAACACGATAATGAACCTCATTGTTTCTCGCACGTCAAGCGAACATGCTTGAGCTTCCATTTACCACAACTGATGTATGAGTTGATGAATGTTTATATATAAATAAAAGCCTAAATTAAATCTGTTCATCATATAAAGCAATCTGGTCTGTTCAGAAAATTTTGACAAAACCACTCAATTCGTATGGTTTGGTTTTATGATATCTTTATGAACTTTTTTAAGCATCAATGTGGTAGTTGCGTAGCTGTCAATGGAGGGACAGAAAACAAAAACGAACAGAAGTCTTACAGGTTTGAAACGAGGATGATTAATGACAGAATTTAAATTTGTGGATGAACTAACCCTTTAAAGTTGTTCAGTTGTTTCCCATAAAACAATGCAAATAGTCTTTCTAAGACAGCATGTGCTTACTAAATGAAACAGGCTTTCCTCAGTGACTCAAAGCCCTGAAACTAATCTGCAAAAACAAATTTCACTAAGGTGCAGTCCCGTTGTGAATGCTAATTGTGAAATTTCACGGGCAAAAAAGGGGTCAATAGTGTAGCGATATGAAGTAGAACCCACAAAGACGTCACTTTCAAACCAAGCAGCTTTTATAGGCCAACGCCGCAAACTCACTCGACCCCGAAATATTTCGCCCTCACGTGACATTCCCAATCACGCTCTCACTGGTAAATGTGACCACACTATAATGGTTGTAGCGGCATAGTCATCAAGAAATTAACTGCTATTTACATATCTTCTATGTAATACTGAACCTGTCAGCAAATTCACAACACATTCAAAATGCTTTGTCACTTAAAGGAATACTCCACTTTTTTTGGAAATAGGCTCATTTTACCACTCCCCAGAGTTAAACAGTTGAGTTTTACCGTTTTCGAATCCATTCAGCCGATTTTCTGATATTTAGAAGAATATCAGTAATCAGACAGTTTCTGGTCTTATTTACCATAGTATATATTTTTTCCTACTATGGAAGTCAATGAGACCAGAAACTGTCTGGTTAGTTATATTCTTCTAAATATCAGAAAATCAGCTGAATGGATTCAAAAACGGTAAAACTCAACTGTTTAACTCTGGGGGAGTTGTAAAATTAGCCTATTTCCAAAAAAAGTGGAGTATCCCTTTAAAAAAATTATAATAGAGGTCACTTGAGAATAGAGAAGTATAGAATAGAGATTTGGTCAATAGAGAAGCTATATGAGGACAGTAAGAGCAGTGTTTAATCAGAGAGAGATGGAAAACAACAGTCCAAGAGTTCTTGAAAAAACATAATAAACAGAAGAATTATGTACAAAATGAACGCTTTTAAATAAAAATCTGAAGGGGCCTCGTTTACAAAATGTTGCATAGAAACTTCCCTACATTTGAACTTACGATCATTTCTCAAATGTGCGTATGTGTGATTTAGAGAACGAGCGCATGCACAAAAAACATGCGTACGCCTCTCTTCCAGATGTGAAATCTATAAAATCGCGATCTTGAACTTATGCGTAGTTGAATGGCTTCAGATCTCCACCTTTAAATTCCACCTAATTAATGTCATTACCATATAAAAGAGCACTAGCCAACGTCCAAATCCTTTACTTGAGAATCACGAGCGACAAGAATTGCTTAGATTTCCAAATACCTGGAGAATTTGGGCTTTACCACGTCCCCAAAAAATACATATGAATGTTGACTTTGATTTTTAGTATATGCACATCAAATCTGTATGTTCATACGTTTTATAAATGAGGCTCAAGGTCTCACACTAACCTTGGTGATGCTGAGGTGGGTCTGGGCTGGTTCGGATGCTGTAATTTGCTGAAAAACCCTCCTTGGTGATGGCACTGTCTGTGTGGATGGTGAGAGAGAGAATACCGGTGTACGAGATCACACGACTTGGTGGTCTGGAACCACAGTATCGACCAATATGAGGCCCCACTGAGAGAGAGAGAGAGTAAGAGAGAGAGAAAGAGGAGATTTAAGCAATTCAATTCACATCTCAATCGAAAACTCTTACTTTCATCATGCAGTACAATTCTAATAACCATACGAGCTATAATGATTGAGTTTGTGTGTGTGTGTGTGTATGTTTATGTGTGTCTGTCTTTGTCTGTTCTGTTGTCTGTGGATATTTTCTAAAAAGCTTTTCCCGGCTCAAAAGGCAGAATTGAAGAACAAACTGGTGTGACGTTATTTTCGAACAAAATCAGGCTGAAATGAGTTTGTTTTGGGAGTTCAAAACAGCTTGCCAATGCAAACTTTCCATAACAGTTTGCTCTAACTGGTAAACACCTTCAAACCAACATTGGTCAGTGAGGATTACGTAATAGGTAGGTCTGTTCTGAGGCATTTATGTACTCAAGTCAAAACATGAACACACTGGAGAGCTGCTTTATAGTAGAAATTGAAGTTGTAACCCTAAAGTGACACTGGCATTATGTTTTCATGTTTAATACTGTAAAGCTGCTTGCTTTAATGCAGGCTATTGTATAAAGTGCTAAAAAATAAACGTGACGTGACTTGATTGGAGCACTGATTGAAGAGATTGTGCAAACATATCCACATCGCTATGATCAAATGCTTTCTTAACTGCTGTTTTCTCATTACTGTCATTTTTGTTGTGTGTTTATATTGTTATTGAAAGGAAAGCGCAGCACATATACATACAGGATGTCCGCTAACTGTATATGACTACAAAGGTATTTCGAATTTCTTTTTACCCCTAATCAAAGAACGGAAAAGAACTTTGCAGTGAGCGTATTGAGGCCTTAAGACTTTATAAACTTCCTGCTGCTCTCAGCATGATGTCTAAAAGTTAGCACTGTTTTTACCCTTAAAGGATTAGTTCACTTCTAAAAAAACTTTTGCTGATAATTTACTCACTCCCATGTCATCCAAGATGTCCATGTCTTTTTTTCTTCAGTCGAAAAGAAATTAAGGTTTTTGATGAAAACATTTCAGGATTTTTCTCCATATAATGGACTTTACTGGGAACCAAACGGTTCAAGGTCCAAAAGACAGTTTCAGTGCAAACTGTTCAAAGGGCTTTAAACGATTCCAGACCATGAATGACTCTCCTGTTCGAACTCATTCATCAAAATGAACGAATCTTTTTCAGAGTCAATTCGTTCATTTTGTTCATGGAATGAACCAAATGACTCGAAAAAAGAATAGTTCATTTTGATGAACGAGTTCGAACAGGAGAGTCACACAGAACAGAGCAAGGCGACCATTTGAGCTTATAAAACGTAAACTTTGTTATTTATTTTTTTTAATGAGCGATCATTTCGCTTGATAAGACCCTTATTCATCATCTGGAATCGTTTAAAGCCCTTCTGAACAGTTTGCAGTTTGCACTGAAACTGTCTTTTGGACCTTGAACCGTTTGGTGCCCAGGAAAGTGCATTATATGGAGAAAAATCCTGGAATGTTTTCATCAAAAACCTTAATTTCTTTTCGACTGAAGAAGAAAGACATGGACATCTTGGATGACATGGGGTGAGTAAATTATCAGCAAACGTTTTTTTAAAAGTGAACTACTCCTTTAAGTTTACCCTTAATTTTTTTTCTCTCATCTCTACCTGTATGATACCCATCCCATATCTCCAGATAGTCAAATCTGCAGACGGCCCCCACAGGTGCAGACGGGTCCGATTCCATATCGAAGCTCTGGAAGTCCAAAACGATCTCTGCCATCTTGGGTGCAAAGATGATGAAGGTGCACTCCAGGTTGTTTGGATAATTATCAGGGAATCCAGGGGTTTGGAATACTCCGATTGGTTCAGTGAAGTTTCTGGAACATTCAGTTCCTGCACAAAATGAAAAGTATCACAACTGAACTGAACAGTCAGAGAATATAGAGATTTACATGAACTCATACATTACAAGAGAATCAATATGTTGATTAAAACACTCTCTTTGTCTTTGTGTGTGAGCATGTACATTATAAGATCTTTGACTGTGTGTGTTTGTTTTCTGGTACCTGCGCGGTGTATCTCATAGCGGATGCTGAATCCGGCTCCAGAGCTTTCATAGTCGGAGGTGAATTTGATGAGTAAAGAGTTTCCACTAGAGGTAATCGGAGACGGAGCGATTTTGCCGCAGAATCTCCCAGGAGAGGAAGCGTTCTCATCCACACCATCAAACACCTGTACAAAATCATACCTGCGCACACACACAAACACACACTATTAAAAATACTGAGCTTATGTACTCTTTTACAAGTGATTTGATGTAAAAAGTGTTCTGTCTTCTGTTATGTGCAATATAATATGATAAGATATGAGATAAATATGATCAAATAATTCTTCATGCTTGACTACATTCATAATGCCTTTATGAAAAAAAACTTATAATCAGTTTCATGTTGTCAATAACTGTAATAAACTGATATTATAATGTACACCAATTTAAAAAACATTATAATACACAATTATTTATGTTTATGCATAATGCAGGGACACACCATTTGTCATTTTAATTTTATACGGCTTTGATGTGACAATGAATACATAATGTATTATGGATAGCTTTGAAATGCCTTTATCATAAATATGCTTATAGACAGTGTAACTGGAAACTTCCCCCTGGTTTCATATCGACTAACTTTTGCATGGCTCATTTGGATGTATTTTGATGACTCCTACAGCATCAGCTCCAACAAAACCACCCGAAACATGAGGCATTTCCTGCTGACCTGACACTGGTTTTACACACAACACCCCCTCTGAGTACACTGGTGCTCTCTTGCTCTCCTGTAACCCAAGACACTGACGGTCAGTGTGATCTCTGACCTCTCACCACGACACGACCCTCAGAGGGAGCCGAAGCGTGCTTCCTGCCATTCAGGCAGATCGCTCCATCCCTGGACTCAAGTTAAACTGATGATCTGAGTCATTTAATGATTCATTTACTTTATAACAGGAACCCTGGCAGAAAAAGGTGTCCAAGCTTCTTGAAGAAATGCATACTGAAAAAATACCTGAAGCTAGGGTGACCATATTTTGATTACCAAAAACCAGGACACTCGGCCCAGCAAACAGATGGGCCTACTCAAATAATTCTTGAAGTTTACTCAAAGATACCTTATTAATTTCAACACATTTAAAGTAGGTTATGCCTCCTCTGTATGGATAGAAAATGGTTAAATTGTTATATGAAAACAGGACATGTCCTGGGAAAACAGGACAGTTGGTCACCCTACCTGAAGCAGTTTGTTAATTCAATTAGATCTTTTCAATTTAATTAGCATGATTTTATACTGAAAATGTGCTCAAACGATTAATCGCAATTAATCGCATCTAACATAAAAGTTTGTTACTATATCATATGTGTTAGAGTTGTTAAAATGTACTGATTTCTAGGGTTGGGTATCGTTTAAATTTGAACGATTCTGATTCCGATTTCGATTCCTTGTTTCGATTCCGGTTCCTAACGATTCTCGATTCCGATTCTTTTAAGAGGCAGGGTCAAAAAAGTTTAGCTAACCTTGCTAACCAACTGGTCTTTCTGAAGGAAATACTTCTGTCACAAATACTCCTTTTGTCAAAAATTTTGCATTTTGCCGATATCTTCGTTATTTTTAGAAAAGTGAAGCCACACTTTGGACCGCCGACGTAAGCTACTCATGTTCGACTCGCGCGGTTATGCCAACACTTCCGGTAGATGCTTCTTCATTGGTGTTGTTCAGCGGTTTCTTCTTCCGGTCGGCGGACTGTGAATATCGAAACTAGGAATCGAAATTTTAACTTTTGAACGATTCCGGAAAAACGAAAAGTTAGTCCCGGTTCCAATCGATACTCGATTCTCGATACCCAACCCTACTGATTTCATAAACACCTCTGATTGCTCATTGTACTCACGCGTTCTTCGACTATGTCTGTGATTGGCTACAATGATCAGCGCTTCAAAAACATGTAAATATACATCAATGAATGATGTATTCACTTAATCGAGTGTTTGCACAGATACAGACAGGAGTGTTTGAAAGCAGGCGTCTATCAGCGGACCGGTACTTTTTGACAACACTAATATGTGTGAATACACACACACACACACATTTCTGATAAATTGAATGAGAGTTCAGTTCTGCAGGGTCTTTTAACTGATAAGCAGAAACAGTGATTACAACAGATCCTGCACTTTCTCAAAGACAGAAACTCAACTCAGAAACACAATGTCTGTAGTTTTGGATGTATAAATATCCTGCTATTGAGCAAGACACACATGAGGAAGTGAAAGCTGCTGATATAGAGACTTATTGAGAGTAAAATAAACCAACAATGAAACTGTCAGGAATAATGTACGGTTCTGGAGGTTTGCAGCTGATTCAGTCCTTGCACTCTAAGAAATGCTAGGTTGTTTCAACCCACATTTGGGTCAAATATGGACAAACCCTAGCCTTACTTCGTCATACTCATTTTCCTATCGGAAGATGAGTCTGAAACTCCTCCATTTGGCTTTGATTATGAGGCGTGTCTTAACCGAACCAGGAAAAAACAACAACTCTGCACTCAATTGGATAGTCGGTAAACCTACAACCAATCAGAGCAACGCAGTAAGTCAACTCCTTTGCATACAGTTGTCAAATACAGAACGTAGCCTAACTTTACTTCTTTTAGAAGTTAAATAACGAGTGTTGCTTCTTTTACTTGGTCCTTCATGAGTGCGACCAAAGGAGAAAACACAACGACCACAGGCTTTTCATTACGTCCCATCTTCTTAGCGACCGTCAGAGCCAGCTGATAAGTTACACTTGAAGGACGGCAAAGATATCTTTCCAATCGACAAATGCCTTGATTGCAGTTTTCTGTTCGTCCATTAAAATGAATGTGCTGTCGATTTATTTTACAACGCGACAGCGGAATCTATACATCTCAATTCTCCAGCTGCAGTCATCTCAGAGGGAAACCAGTTAAGCGCTCTTTGATAACTGTGATGATTACGTCCTTGCAGATCATCTGTCCATCATCGTATAAAGCCATAGACAGTAAAAGAAATGGACACAGCGACCCCGTTGATTTCAACGGAGAGAGCTGAAGCTCAACATGGGCACTCACTTCCTGATAGCCGAGCATTCTGCGCAGGCTCAACGGCGTAGATGTCACGTGAGCAAACTGACTGACAGTTGTAAATCGTCTAGTAGCTGTGCCTACACAAATTTTAATCGTGCACAGAGACGGCGAAGCGCGACCTGGATCAACTTTTTGTAAGTATTCTGATTAATTATTTTGTCATTTTGCTTCTATCTATGCCATGGGCTGACTTTAAGACAGTAAAAGATTGCCTGCAAGGCTGTGCGAGCTTCTCCTCCTGTGTATACGGTAACTTCTCCACTGCGCGATGGACAGTCGAGTGGTTATGACGCAATTTTTAGCCTATTTTTACAAGAACGGCTTCTACGGGGCCATAACGTAACATACAAAGTAATGGACCTTTTTATACATTGTCGTGTTTCTTTAGAAATAAATAATGGATAAATGGAGTCTTTGGACGCCTCAGATGTAAAGTTATTCGCTGTCAAAGTGACGCCAAAATGAATGGGAGTCAATGGGATGCTAACAGCAGGAGATAGCCCGCTACAATGGCGGCCCCCAGAGGCAGCTTCAGCGTCCGGCTAATGGATTACCCCTTGTATAAAGCCCGCCCTGGCAATTTGATTGGCCCGATCATTTTATGCCTGATCATAATTACTCCTCAGTGGATTCGAGTCCAGTCCGAACTTCCCGTCCAAAAAAAATTTGTGGGCGGAGTTCGGGCTGGCATCCAGGCTAGACAAACCCAAATGTTGGGTTAAAAATAACATTTAAAATGTTAACCCAACTTCAACTTTCAACGGAAATTTTTTTAATTACATTTTTAGCCCAACATTTGGGTTGGTCCATATTTGACCCAAATTTGGGGTCAAACAACCCAGCATTTTTTCATAGAGGTGGAAATAATAAAGAATAAAACAACTCATCAAAACAATAGGTCATAACATAAAGTCACTAAAATGATGAAAATAAAATGGCGAATGCTGATACAGTATGTGGTCATTAGGGTGTTCCGACTCTAAGAGTAGTTTTTTTTAAACAGGTTGCTATCCAGTTGCTAGGGTGTTCTGAGTTTTTTTTTAGCACATTGCCAGGATGGTATCATTCATAGCACAAATAGTGAAATGCCAAAGTTGAATACTTAAGAGTTAGTCGTTTGTTTAAATCTCTAACACTACTTATGAGTAATAGTTATGGTGATGCTTGCCTTAGCAATAATGTGTGTGTGTGTGTGGCTGTTCGGAAGGGTTGTTAAGAAGGACTGGAGGAGAGAGAGAAAGAGTGTCATTAATGATTAATATGTGCAGAATTATTAAAGCATTCCCACACAACAAAGGCATTAATGATGAACATTATTTCAACTCCGTGTGTGTGTGTAGAGGGACTGAGAGGAATTAATCCTCATGAATGCTGCAGGAAAATACTTGTGTTTTCTCTCCTGGAACACGCATCATAAAACGACAAGCAAAAATGAAATGGAAAACTGCATCTCTGTCTCTATGAGGATGAAGGATGTAGATGTGTATTTATGTGTGTTGTGCCACATGAACATATGTGACAGATTTCACACTAATTACAGAGGCATTTGTAGGACCCCCATCTCCAACTTCCCCTTAGATAAGACAAGAATGCTTTAGAAACACATGGACCCTCTAACACAAAACAAGTAGGCCTACACCACACTACTGTAAACAAATCACGGTAACAGAGCTCAATAAACTTTCCCATTGCGAAAAACAAACTATAACAGCAAGACTCAATTGCCTGAACCCGATACCAACACATCTGATCTCCCAGATGAATGTTCTCCAGTCTCTTTGGTCCTTTTAAATTAACATTTTTCATTTTATTAACAGTTTTTTAGAACCTATGGCGCTTTATCAATGAGTACCTAAGAGAACCGTTTTTAATGCTTTAGATTAAAGCTGCCTTCATACCATGTGGGAATTACTATAATTACAAGATGACAACTTGGAGATTCTACTCTGAGCTGTTCACATCCTCGGGCTCAGATATTATTTGTTTCCATGGCAACGCTCATAACGCCAAAATTGATCCATGTGCAGCTTTGTTGTTGATGACAGCAAAATAATTAAGTACTATTTTAATTCATCCTTCTATGAATAAAGAAAGAGCACTAGGTAACACTATAATACAATGGCATATCAAACATACTGTATGAAATGCAATCTAACTACATTTGAAAGCTAAAGCCACTAGCATTTTTGAGATCACTTTTAAGTTCAATGAAGACAGGAATGTTTTTTTTTTGCCAGTCAGAAACTGTTAACACAGCATCTCAAACATTCTCATATCAATGTGTTCCCAGCTCTGCTCTGTTATATAATATGCTGAAATAAAAGGCTGTTAGATTGCCCGATGCATTTGTTCTCTGCAGTGCAGCGCAGGAAGGAATGAATACCGTGTTTCGCTGTGGTCTCTTGGGCTTTTCCGCAGGGTTCGTTTAATAATGGTCACCATAAACTCTGCAGTTTTGCCACAGCTACAAAACTGAAGTCAGTCCAAAAACAACACAGCGGCATCTGGTCCAAGTTAAAGTGAAGTTCTGATTAACCTTCCAGTTCTGAAGACTCACACTCATGGTAGTCTGCCCAAAACACACCAGACATTCCACAGCAAGCATTGACAGTCACACTCTTATTGTTGGCATCTGGCTTTAGCATTTTGAGGCAGAACATTTAAGCTCGCTGAATGTTTCTGAATGGACAGGAAAGTTCTGGATATCTGGGGGGAAATTAAGTAATGTACCAGTCACCAATGCTCAGGGTGAGCGTGGTTGTTTTAAAATATTCTTGATTAATCTATCTGTCCAAATCGCAGAGATGCAATTTGTCTATATCTATGTCTCTCTTCCTGGCAGGTTTTTGTATTTCTTGTGAAGCATGGAAGCTTTCAAAGATCTCTGTTACAACATCTGAAACTGGAATCTTGCACATTTATAATCCAAAACAAACACATCATGTGTGATTGAACATGTGGTTTAATTCTAACATGCTAGAAAATAAGTCGCTTAAACCCAACACCAAATTTGATGACCTGGACATGGACACACAGGACATGGTTTATGTTACGAATGATGATTCAGTCTGATACATCATAGAAGACTATTTAGATTTTTGTCTTTATATACAGTAGTTTTGATTATTGTTTTGAATTTTGATCTTTTTTAAATGTTTCTTAAACGAGGGACAATGCATGCTTAAAATGGAATACTAGACTGCTTTCAGACTTAAAGGAGTAGTATGAAATTAATAATTTTAATTTTAATAATAATTTTGATAATTTACTCACCCCCATGTCATCCAAGATATCCATGTCATTCTTTCTTCAGTTCGAAAAGAAATTAAGGTTTTTGATGAAAACATTCCAGGATTTTTCTCCAAATAATGCACTTTACTGGTAACCAAACGGTTCAAGGTCCAAAAGACAGTTTCAGTGCCAACTGTAAACTGTTCAAAGGGCTTTAAACGATTCCAGACAAAATGAATAAGGGTCTTATCAAGCGAAACGATCGCTCATAAAATATATATATATATATATATATATATATATATATATATATATTTTATTTATTTTTACTTTTAAAAAAAGTTTTATAAGCTCAAAGGGTCGCCTTGCTCTGTTCTGTGATGCGCATTCGTGACTCTCCTGTTCGAACTCATTTATCACAATGAGCAAATCTTTTTCCGGGTCAAGTCGTTCATTTGAATGAATCAAATGACACGAAGAAAGATTCGTTCATTTTGATAAACAAGTTCAAACAGGAGAGTCACGAACGCGCATCACAGAACAGAGCAAGGCGATCATTTGAACTTATAAAACTTAAACTTTGTTTTTGTTTTTTAAATAAGCGATCGTTTCCACCCTTATTCATCGTCTGGAATCATTTAAAGCCCTTTTGAACAGTTTGCAGTTTGCACTGAAACTATCTTTTGGACCTTTTGGTACCAGTAAAGTGCATTATATGGAGAAAAATCTTGGAATGTTTTCATCAAAAACCTTAATTTCTTTTCGACTGAAGAAAGAAAGACATGGACATCTTGGATGACATGGGGTGAGTAAATTATCAGCAAAAGTTTTTTTAAAAGTGAACTACTCCTTTAAAGAGACACCCCAAAATGTATTTTACCCACCCTCATATCGTTCCAGACATGTATGACTGTAACACAATATTTTTTTTTTATGTATCAGTATTCTCTTCCCCATCAATACAATGAAAGTCAGTTGGGTCCAAAGTTGTTTTGGATGCGAATGATTTTCATTGTATAGACAAAAATGGTTAAAATATTTTTCAAAATATATTTGTTTGTGTTCCACAGATGAAAGAAAGTCATACAGTAAGGTTTCGTAAATAATGAATTTTTTGGTGAACTATCCCTTTAAAACTTGTGCAGTCTTAATCAAATATTAAGAATTTGAGTGTATTGTGTTGGGAACACACTATAGTTTTAATGTGCAGTGTGTTGTGACTGTATACTGTACATTTTGAAAAAAAAAATCTGTTATTCTATTCACAAAAAGTATAATATAGAAACACAATCTGCATTCTATTTGCATATATGTATAGTATAATACTGCACACTTCAAAAATAGTATGTGTGGCCATTTTTTACTTCCCTCTCTCGCACACACACAAACTAAATAAGATGAACTGAAAGAGAAAGGGATGGTCATGGTCTGTTGCTCTTTCATGCCCCCTCAGGGTCCAACAGCAGGGCATTCAGCATAAGGGTCTTTCACTGGTCCCCTGGCGCTGAAATATAACCCAATAGTAAAGCCAAGTCTGTGTGACTGACAGCTGCTGATTTACGCCCCATTTACGAGCTGTTTACAATGACAGAGAGAGTCATCAAATCCATCTCATTTATGAGATTCAGTCCACACAAAGCCTTGCCAAGTGTTTGAGTGCTGATGCTGTTAACTAAAACCACTGAAATGCGCCACAAGGCAATAACAAGCTCTGCCTCCAACCTCACTATCATTTTAAGTCATTGTCTGTCAGCCTCCTCGTTAAGAAAACAATCAGCTTAATTACTCATGTGATGCTGGAAGCCTCATCAAACTGATGAAAATGAACCCATAAACAGAGCGTTCTCAGATCATATGTGCCTTTCACATTTTGACTCTTCGCATTCTTTTCATTCTGGGAGATTTCCTCTTGGGAAAACCATCCCCCTTTTCTCCTCGGGAAAAACATCCTCCTGAGTGATAAATGCAGATCTATTATCACAGCCTGGGACGTTTGTCCTTAAACCGATCTAGTTCACCTCCTAAATTTAGCTTAATAAATCTACAATTTTTCATTTTCAACCAACAGGTGGCACACCTCAAGATCTGAGCGCCAAATTGATCTGCTCTGAAACCAGGTAGATGCTTTGTGAGACCAGAGAGAAGACCACTTGTAGACAAATGAACTGGAGAAACGGCTGTAGGAACGCAAGTCCTGGTTTCCTGTTCAATATATCAATTGCCTAATCCAGTCTTTCCCAATTCAAGGCAGTAGAAGGCTGGAAGTTAAATACGGATGCCAAGAAAACAGCTCACAAACACTACCAATCTGATATCTATCATTTATCAGACGCTCGGTTTTCCTCAAGGGACAGGAAGGTTGGTTTAGACTTACTCTGCATTCCCAACTTTCCAGGTCAAAATGCGGATTGAAGTTGATGAGGATCTTCTGCTGTGGATCAGGTGCCTGGATCAGCCAGGTGCATTGCTGGTTCACCGGGTATGCAGTTGGGTAACCAGGAGAGGTCACATAACCAGCCTTGGAGATAGTGATTTTCCCACCGCAGGGACTTTCTAAAAACCAGAGTTGCACATTTATCATTTTAAAAGGTGTCATCTAAAATCAGTCATTAAATGCATCTCGTATACTATACAGATAACCACACAAAGGTAACACGACACCTGTAATGTCACACACATCGCGCTCTGATCTTACAAGCTGTACGACAGACGATCGAAGAGATCAGAGAATCGATTATGTGCTGTAAAATCGATCAATGTATCTGAGCTGAACACAACAGGCAGTGGACTAAGGGTCACTGTATATGGGTGTGCAGACGTGGTGGACAGATATGCCTCTGTGTCTGGGTGTTCGAGTCTGATAACACACACCCAACTCTCTCGCGATCACGCGTATACAACGCACACACACGGAGCATCTTTAGCCACGCGCTGCTATGAATTGACCTATCTACTTGTTTTACACACATTACCAAATAAATATTCTAAACAAAATGAACTCGAAAATTAAATTCAATTAAAAACACAAGGTAAGTCAATTTTAGATAACAAAAATATAAACAAAAAATAGGAAACATATAAATGAACTGGTTGTATTCATAAAAAAATGACACAATAAAACCTGTCCAGTAGCTAGTTTAAACCAAATGAATATTTAAAGGGCAGATCAAATAGTTCCTTAATGTAACAAACTACACATTTCCCTTTTTACAGTGTAGAAACACGCTGGTTTGAACTTATTTGCAGCAATTAATTTTGAAGGGTAGTGCGTAACGAATAATTTCTCCCTTCGTCAAGGCTGGTTTCTACTTGTTTCCCTTGTGAAACAGCAATCCTACAGGTGAGCATCAATAACAAACTACAGTAATACACATAAGATATCTCTCCTGTGCGCAGAGAACCCGTGCCGAACCGACACAATTAACACACCAATATCCAACTCACCCGTTAGAGCGCGAGCCACGGACAACCCCGTTAGAGTCACACAGAGCAAACGCCAGTACATCCTCAAAGAAATCTGTTCAGTTATATCCTCAGGATTTCGTCTAATAATTATTTCTGAATCCACGCGGTAGTTAGCTGGAGAAAGATCCTGTCACTCAGACCGAGGGAACCGCCGTCTCCTCTTCGATAAGGTGAAGAACAAGAAAGTCACAGCACCGCAAAGCGGGAGATTCTCACACAGTCAGTCAGTGCTGTTGCTGTTTGAATTTCATAATCCAAAGTCTCAGAGAGATTTGACAGCGCGTCCTCGGCTCGTTGGCAACGGGCTGTGTGCGCTTTCTGCGGGCGCGCGGTCGGGTCACTCCCTTAAATGACTGATTTCCGTCCTCTCTGTCGCGCGTAGACGGGCACTGGTGGGTATATTTAGCAGGTTCTCACTGGTGTGGAGGTGTCAGGATCTGATGTGAAGACTGTGGGTGTCAAAACTCTCACAGCACTGGTTGCTCCCGTCCCTCCTCCTTGAGAGAATGGGCAGGACTGGAAACTGAGCAAACCCTCTAACCCCTTCCAGGCAGAGACGCGCTGTCTCTCTGCCAACCAGACACGGAGACTGAGGGCCAAACCAGAGACTTTGCGCTCATCTGCGTGGGAGCGCAGTGCTGGAAAAAGATGCTCTTCAATGCATGCGAATTATGAGGGGTTTTGGTAGGGTCGGCTACTCCTAATTAACACCTGGACCTTTTTTTGTATATACGTTTTAACAGCGCTTTCAAACAATGTTTCAGCTACCACAAACGTAAGATTGACACGTCTATAAGGGTCGTTCACACCAAGAATGATAAGTAAAATGATAACAATGATAATCCACTCTTAAGAATCCTGTTTCTTAAGCGCGCGCTGAATGTTGACTGCTCTATTTTAAATGCTCGCTCTTTAAAGCAGAATGGATTCTGATTGGCTGTCAGTGTGTTTATCGTTCATCAGCTGGACAAAAAAAAGTCTTAACCCTCTGGGGTTACTTCGTTTAACAGTCACACTCGGGACCTTCGGGTCAAAATTGACCCGAAGGGCGGGATTCATATTTAAAAAAGAAAATCATAATTTTTACTTGTTAATTTTACTTGTTTTTATAATATTTTTTTCTTTTCTTTTTTGGTGTTATGAGAAAATTTAAAAAAATAATAACTATAATAATAATTAAAATATAATTTGTATTAATGCAATAATTATGACCAAATTTTCCCCCATTTAATATAATAGAAAAAAAAGAAATTAAAAAAAAATGTTTAAAGCTGTATTTCATTTTGGAGTCAAGCCTAGGCCTTATAAAAGCAATTTTTGTAATTAGATGGATGCCATCTCGTGGACAAACTGAGCTTTTTAAAAATACAAAACACATGAATAATCTGAATTTTTTGGTGTGTTTGTGTATAAAGGTATGTTTGTTTGCGTGTGTGTGGATGTGTGTGTTTTGCACTCTTGATGTTTTATAGATTCACCCCTTCACTGTTGTGTGCTTTTTTTCAAGATCGTTGCTGATTTGTAGATTGTACGCACAACAAAACTCAGTACTTTCACATTTTTGCCAATTTCCCAACGGGTCATTTTTGACCCAAAGGTCCTGAGTGTGACTATTTTTTTTACGACCAGTTAGACTTTACAAATCCTGTCCCCATTTTATTTGGGTGTTCATATACCAAGTACCATTAAAGTCACCAAGTTTCTGAGAATTTTTCTTTTTTTTTTTTAAACGCTTCGGGTCATTATTGACCTGAAGAACCACAGAGGGTTAAAAGTGATTCCAGCGATATCGTTTCTTTGTGCCGTTGTTGTTATAGTTATGGTTGGGGGACTCTGCTATTCGTTTATATTTAGAACATTATCAGAACGGCCAGCCTATTTTTATCGTTATTGTTATAGTCGTTGTTCTTGGTGTGAAGGGTCAGCTGACAGGTGCTCTAAATCGACTGACAAATCACGAAATCATATTAGCCTACTTCCGAGAGAGAGAAGAAGAAGAAAAAAGAGGGAAAAATGCATTACAGAACAATGCATTCTTGCTAGAAACGAACCTCAACCATACATTTAGCCCCCACTATAAAAACAGGCAATATTGAGGTAACACTACCATTAGCTAGCCTATTAAAACTTGCATTTTATTTAGGCTATTAAATGCTACACATGTACATAACATATGGATATGTAATGTTGTTTTTTGTAAGACTTATGTAAGGAACTCATTATCCATTGATGTGTCTTTGCACATCGCAATAAGGATTATAAGCACGCCAACACCAGGAATCTGTTTCTCCGGCTGGTGACACAGTGACATAAAAATGTGTAGCACGTAGTCACTTTCAAGCTCAGAGTGCACCAGAGCAGCCAGTGCTGCAATCTGATCATCCACTGGGAGAGAGGGAAAGGGGGGGGCACATTTTTTCAGTGCAGTCTGCTCACAAAGGTATGGATATGGCTATTAAAGAATACAGAGATTGCCACTGACCCTCATCTCTGCTCTAATCCACCACCATTTAAAAGAATATTTCACCCAATAATGAAAGTTTTGTCTTTGTGACGAAAAATTCTAATGCCGTTCCAAAGCCATTTGACTTTCCTGATCATGTGCAACGCAAAAGGAGATTTATGATAGAAAGTCTACGCTGCTCTTTTCAAAAAGACATATTTAAAGTCATCTAACATCATGATTGTGTGATTAACAAACCACCATTCTTGCAACTTACATAATCCTCGTGGAAATAAAGTCAGATCCGTTTGTAATAATATTAGGGTTCGAAAATTATGACAAAAAATTATGATTTTTTTTGTTGCTCATTATCCACTGACAGACACTGATTGTTATAAGCCCTAGGCGATAATTAATCAAATTATTATCCAAAGATAACTGTAGTTATCTTAGGTTAATAAAAGACATGCCTCTGAAGTCAAGGTGTAAATGCTATAAACCAATCAGAGGACTCGTATGCATGTCATTACAATGCAGAACCACGGTTCACTGAAATAACATAGCACTGTTAAAATGACTATCATAGCACTGAATGATTATTGCTATTCACATGAAAAAATATATACTTATTTACTCATATATGCATTTATTTCCTCAGTTTGAAACAGTTAAAAGTAAGTTATATGGATTTAGACATTTCTTAAACATAAAAGTTGTAAAAGGGGTTTTCGCAGCAATGCCACACAAGCACCATTTCAGGTTTCCAAAAAATCTTTCATTGAACAATTCTTAAAATAAACTTTTGTGCTACAGATAGGTTCCTTCGCTGATAAAGGTTCTTCATGGAACCACAGATGCCAAATGAAAAACCTTTTATGTAGAAAAAGCGGCTATAATCAAGCTCATGTGCTTCTATTTGACATGTACACATTCTTATGCATGCTGAGCATGTGTCGTGGTGATGAATGTCTACTGATAACATTGCGCTGGTCAGATAACACCGCTCACTGATTCGCACAAGTTTTAAAAAAGAAGATAAGAGTCATCACACACACACACACACAAATACATTTTTTTTTCAGGACAATTTTCAGCAGCTTGTAAAGAATTAGAATAAGGCTAAAGACTGTTGTCATGAATCTGCAGCTTACAGTGCACTCTGACTCTGTCCATATGTTTCGGATGGGCTTTTCAATCAGACACTGAGTGTGTGTGTGTGTGTGTGTGTTAGGCAGAGCAGCTGAAATCCCCTAACACACAGTGTGTTAATCTGCTCACAAACACTCACTCTCTGTCTCTCTCTCTTCCACGGCCTGTTTTATGATGCCACACTCAACAGTGCCTCGGGCCTCGGTACGCAGAGATGTCTGCAACCCTGAGTGAGAAAGACAGAACGAAAGACGGAGAGAGTCAGAGAGATTTAGAGTGAGTCTGCCCAGATATGAGCTCCTGCCAAACCTGATATTTTAAAGTCACGTAGCTCAAAAAAACAAAAGCACAGTTTAATATCCTGATAGTTTTTTTCATGCACTGCTGAATCTGATGAAAACAAGTCCAGGTCACATTTCACCTCATAATAAAAGAAGAACAAAAGAAATCATATTTTGCGTAATGAAAGAAGCCTATTTATTTAGTATTGTGATATTTAATGACAATAAATTCTTTATTAGGACAATAAGACCTATGATTCTCATTTTCTATAATACAAAATATATTTTTTAGGGATGCACAATATATCGGCCACAGTATCGGTATTGGCCGATATATGATCTCTTTAATGTTATCGGCCCAACAAGAACATTTAGCCGATATCTAAAAGCCGATAAATAATGTATTATTTTCTTTAGCTGAGGCACTTTAGATGTGCAGTGTTCAACATGATGCTTATAAATTGCTTGAAATACGATTGAGATCACTTTAAAAAAGGAAAATCCAGTTAAAGTGCAAAATGTGCAGTGCAAGTCTGTCATATCGGCTACACAACATTAAAATAAGAACATCATAATTGTGTTTGTATCTTGGCTTTTAATGAGGAAAATCAAAAATTGTCTAAACATTTGGATTAAGATTTATCGGCCAAAATATCGGTTATCGGCTATCAAATATAAAGAATTATCGGTTATCGGTATCGGCCAAAATTGTCATATCGGTGCATCCCTAATTTTTTTATTTAAATCACATTAAAGATAATTAAATATTAAAGACAATATTACAGTATATAAACACTATTTAATTATTTCAACAATCGGCCAAAATATCGGTTATCGGCTTTCAAATATAAAGAATTATCGGTTATCGGTATTCGGCCAAAATTGTCATATCGGTGCATCCTGTAACTTTTTCTATTTAAATCACATTAAAGATAATTAAATATTAAAGAAAATATTACAGTATAAACACTATTTAAATATTTCAACAATATATCAGTATTTATGCATAAAAATAATGAAAGGAAGAGAGATGTGCTTGTCATGAACAAAAAAATGGCACCAAAATAGGCTTTATTTTCTTTGTTTTCATGTTTGTTTATTTTGATTTTGGGCTGAAATATGAGCATGCACTGTAAAAACGTTTCACAAAACATCATGTGGTAACATCAAATATAATATTTAACAAGATTAAACTAACAATATTGAGTTACACCAGGGATTATCAAACTGAAGTCCATGAGTTGAAAACGAATTCAGTAATAAAATGTAAATAAAACATTACAATTTTATTACTATTTTTTTGGTTTACTTGAAAGTCGTATGACCCTTAACCGACATCAGAGATAAGTGAACATGCGAATATGGTTTTAAATACTAAATGTACTGAAATAACTTAAAATCTTAGGGGATACTTTAAGTAAATATTATAATTTACTTTACTATTGATATAATTTACTTTAATATTATAATAATATTTAAGTTAATATTAAGAGTCAAGAGGGGTTTGGCTGACAAAAAAAAGCATTCCTATACTTTCGGCCTTTCTTTCATACTTTCATCATTCATACATGCTTAAAAGCATTTCTGTTATTCTTTCCTAGTCTGTCATTAACCAAGAAAGCCCTCCACAGCCACAGGAAGTCTGCTCAGCGGACGGAGCTGATTGGCTATCGCTCAGAATCTACATCTGCTGGGACCAAAATCCAAATCCAGATCATTTACATAGTTTGACCTTCCACACAGCCCTGTGTGTGTGTATGAGTGAGTGTTACACACTGGTTTCATAAAGCTATTTATCATTCTTTCATGCAGAAAGAGAGAGACTAGGGCGGAGGGGTTGGACATGTTGCCGCTCTGTTGCTTCAGGCCGTTGTGCATGTGGAGAAATTTCTGAAATTACATCATATATCACACAGCGAACACACATAGTCATACACCCAGTCAATCAAACGCACGCACAAAAATACTTTTGATAGATGGCTGAGACGGAAAGATATACCGGTCCCTGAAGAGAAACGCAGTCATTTTGTATTTAGAAATGTGATATTTTGTGTCTCTCCCGTCAGGATAGGTTAGTCGTTCCTGTCGTTCTGTAGAGATATTGGGCAGTTGTGAAAGGAGTGGGATGATGCTTTGTGGAAACTCAACCGATGGGTCAGAGCAAAAGAAAAGCGTCACAAACACACACATAAGATCATATTGTGCCCCTGAAAACCACCCCATGTCACCATAGGAACACAGCTTGTTTCCATGGTGACAACTGAAGTTTGTAATTATGACCCTGCATCAACAGGTGAGAGTCGATTACTGTCACCCCCTGTTCTGCCCCTCTCCCTCACATCCATGCACTGCCTTCTGTTGTTTCCAGCTTTTATGTGAGTGACACTTTGTGCTGTAAAAAATTCCAGATGCCGAATCTAGCTTGTTTATGGGGCTCAAACTGCTCTGGAATCATAAAAATAACTTGAGATAAAAGCTTGAATCTCCGGACTCCCTTTCCTTCCAGATTGAGCTTTAACTCTATCATATTTGATAGGCTACATGAAATTCGAAGGTCTCTAAATTAACCGACATAATCTTCTACACATAGTTCATACTTTAAACATAAACAAAAAAAAAACTCTGTTTACACCTGGTATAAAGATGTGCTTCGGTCGATATCGGACCACAAGGAGACGAGGGAGAAACATTCCCGATTTAACCTATTTCTTTTGTCCACTTTTATCCACTTAATGGATAAAATAAGTTGCGAACTGAGGCGACGGAAAAGCATTCAGAGAGCAGCCGCTTTCGTTTCTGCTCTGACATTAGCCAGACCAGCCGAACGCTGTGAGAACATTGAGCTTGGTAAAAAAAATAAATATCGTCTTCAAACCAAAGTTGGGTCTTCATCCGACAGTTGAAATCCCGTCTGGCTACCGCTTCCCATAATGTTTACGCATTAGATCAATAGGCGCAGAGTAGCTGTTCTTTTTCTGATCTAAATATCAGCAACTGCACCAAATGGCATATTTTTGCCCAGTTTGGGCCTCTGAATAAAGTGTGATTTCCATATTCTCACAATATCATACTACACTCACCCGTAGGATTATTAGGAACATCATACTAATACTGTGTTTGACCCCCTTTCACCTTTAGAACTGCCTTAATTCTACATGACATTGATTCAACAAGGTGCTGAAAGCATTCTTTAGAAATGTTGGCCCATATTGATAGGATAGCATCTTGCAGTTGATGGAGATTTGTGGGATGCACATCCAGGGAACGAAGCTCCCGTTCCACCACATCCCAAATATGCTCTATTGGGTTGAGATCTGGTGACTGTGGGGGCCATTTTAATACAGTAAACTCATTGTCTTGTTCAAGAAACCAATTTGAAATGATTCAAGCTTTGTGACATGGTGCATTATCCTGCTGAAAGTAGCCATCAGAAGTTGGGTACATGTGTGGACATAAAGGGATGGACATGGTGCTCATGGAATGGAAACAATGCTCAGGTAGGCCGTGGCATTTAAACAAGGATTTAATTGGCACTAAGGGGCCTAAAGTGTGCCAAGAAAACATCCCCCACACCATTACACCACCACCACCAGCCTGCACAGTGGTAACAAGGCATGATGGATCCCATCCGCCTCAAGGTTGTGTGTGTTGTGGCTTCACAAATGCTTTGCTGCATACCTCGGCATTAAGGAGTGGTTATTTCAGTCAAAGTTGCTCTTCTATCAGCTTGAATCAGTCGGCCCATTTTCCTCTGACCTCTAGCATCAACAAGGCATTTTCGCCCACAGGACTGCCACATACTGGATGATTTTGCCTTTTCACACCATTCTTTGTAAACCCTAGAAATGGTTGTGTGTGAAAACCCCAGTAACTGAGCAGACTGTGACTTTCTTTCCCATTCTGACATTCAGTTTGGAGTTCAGGACATTGTCTTGACTGGGACAACACCCCTAAATGCATTGAAGCAACTGCCATGTGATTGGTTGATTAGATAATTGCATTATTGAGAAACTGAACAGGTGTTCCTAATAATCCTTTAGGTGAGTGTATAGAGGGAAGGCGCGTGACGTCACTGTCCGGTCACGTGCCTGCAGTTTCTCACAGTGAGTGGCAAAAAGACTGAGCGGCTGTATACGTTTTCAGCGTGAATGCCGCAAAAAACAAACACAACACATATAAAGTGGGAAAGAGCTTTGTGATTGACTGTACAACTAGATTTGACAAAAATCGGAGGTATATTTTTACAGAGTGATATAGAAAGAGGAGCAAATGGATCACTGCAATTCACAGAAACAACTGGACTCCAGTCAGCGAAAGGTGGATCTGCAGTTATCATTGTGTCAATATGCTGAATTTAGCTGTAAAACCATACCCATATATTTTGTATTGTTATATATATATTAACAACTCATCAATTAAATATTTATCATTGCATATTCTGCATTATTGGGTGTTTCTTAATAAACACTGACCAAAAAAAACTATAAAGTTTTATGGCTGGACGATATGATGATATAGGCTATATATAACACTGATATAACACAAGTGATCACCCGGATTTAGACCTACCTATATTGTATTTATATAAAGCGTTCACAGGCAAATTTGCTTTATGTTTACCGTCTATATTGCTTTTATTTCCCCGTGTTGAAATCAGGCAAACATAAATGTCAGGCAACACGATTCCTGGCTGCATGTCAATATCCATGGATCACTGGATCTTTAGTAAGTTGTAAGGAACACTATATTGAGTCCAACATTTAGTTTAAATTGATATAATTGTTCGTTTTAGTCGCATTTTCGCAGTTTCCCCTTTTAAATCCAGTCACGCAGCAGATCTTTTGCCACTCAGTCAGGCTGAGGGGGTTGTTCCGGCGGGAAAGTCACGTCAATGCATTCCCTCTATATTTGCCATAAAAGCCTGATGTATCAAATACAAATACACAGGATATTCTCATATTCCCTTAAAATCAGAGGGAGATTGAGTTCTTTAAGCCCCAAATTGCATATAAGTCTAACATCAAAATCAAACGTTAATTTTTAAAAGATCAATACAAAAACTTCTTTAATAATATGATCCCATTATCTTCATAATTCAGCAATTACCAACTTTGCCATAAAACAATCAGATTTTTCAGCAACCTGGTCAGATTTATTTCATTAAAAAAGTCTAGTTTCTTTTTCAGAAATATAAAATGTCATGAGAGAATATCATCAATATTTCTGAAAGGATATGAACCATGTGGAGAGACCATCTCAGCTCTGTCACCAGCTTCATCTCCGCTTTACTGCAGTAATATCATCTCATTCCACAGAAATCTCCTCAAATGTCAAATAAATGTCACATCAAGAACACGTGTCACCCGACTGATGTGCACGATTTAGAAATCTGGATTTACATTCGGATGCCTCTAAATTCTTATCCTCAGAAAAAAAGAAATATAATAAAAAATGAGTTTAGTCAATAAAGCAAAGAGAAATGCAGAGGGCTCTATGTAGTCTTCTCTATGTGACAGATGTAATGCATTTATGTCTATGCAGGTACAAACGCTAATGTCCTGAAATAATCATTCACTTTCTTTCTTCCTCTTTCTGTGTTTTACATTCACATATACACACACAAAACAATGCTGGAACAGCCTTAAATAAGCAGAGCATGCTGGGATTTTTTTGTTCACCGCATACACGGGAGAATGCTTGAGAAGACTTTCATTAAAGGCTTTAATACATCAAGGGTTTTTAGCTGAAGGATTTTTTTTCTGAACAAACACATACACAGGTGACATCTACGAATGCCTGTGGCGCTAAAGCTAACATTTACACATTTTTACCATCTTATCACACGTTGTCTTTGCATTCATCAACTCCCACAAACAAAGTCTCTGTAAACAGACAAACACATCCATCCATTCATCCATCCTATCTTTCTAAGAAGACAATTCAAACAAAAGCCAATGTCACCAAAGAAACCTCAGGGTTTCTCTCTGTGCCGTCTCCGCTCTCCAAACATCTGCTGCTGCAGATGCAGATACTGATATGTGAAGGATACTGGGGTTGTTCTGTTTTACTTTTTTTTTTTTTAACAGATAAAATACTAAATCAAAAAGTAGATTTTTAACATTTCGGAAAAATATAAAAATATTTTAAAAATTTGACACAATACGCCTTATTCACGGCAGCGCCATTTTTTATTTTTAATGAGAATGAAAGCGAAGGCTGTGAGGGATAGACATGCATCTCTTCAATGGGCTGTACTGTTATTTAATGTGTTTTCGGATTGTTCTGCTCATGAAACACTGGAAAAATATCTTTCCAAGAAATGTCAGTTGACAAAAACTCCCAACAATGTAAGCTGTGGAAAATTGTAAGTAATCTAGGAGCTTTATTCAGCTTTTTACAGCGGATTCCATTGGAAACACGGTAAGTCTATCCCTCACAGCCTCACTTTCATACCTGTCATGGCACTGCTCTGAATAAGGTCTATATATATCACTTATATAGATATTAAAACAGTTATAAAAATATATTTCCGGTCTAATATATTTATATTGTCCAAAATATATTTTATAAAAAATAATTTTCTTCACCATGAACTACATTTAGCCTACAGGTTTTCTGAATTGCTAAAACACATTTCTTGAAACCATCACCAACGTTTTCAAAATCTCAAAACACAAAACCACATTTTCAAACCACATCCAGAGAACCTCTTGACTCTTCTGGTAAAAACAAACAATTGCCTCAAAACCATTTTATCTGTGCTCAAAATCAAACGCTTGCAGATCATACACACAGTGAGTTCATTTTATAAACACTACAGATAATTTATTAGAAACCAAAACACAGAATCCAAAGCAGGCAGTTACAGGGACAAAAAGTATATTGTAACAAAGTAAACAAATTTTGCAATTACATAAAAAAGTATGGTGAATACATTTTGTATGCACTGCAAGTAAATTGTACTGAATATTGGATAGTATTGAATGTCTGTATATTCAGCAACTTTACTAAGTCATATAATTTGAGGTGTCATTGCTTTCTGTAGCACAAACAGTGTGGGATTAGTTATGAACCAAAGTTTAATTCTTTGATCACATTATCAAACAGGGGCGGAGTGGGACCCAAAAATCTACCGGGAAATTTCGTAGACCACCGCCCCTCGTCGCCGGCACGATTTTAATAGCAGATAGCATTTACAGTTTTACTGATTTAAAAGGAACTTTGTGCTGGAGTAAAGTTCATAAATGGATGTTTTTTCCCATAGGAATGTCTAAAACTATGTTGGGTGGACTCTGTTCCTCTAGGGGGTTCGGGGGCATGCTCCCCGCAAGAAAATTTTGGACATTTTAAGGTTAAATGCATCAATCTCGTGCTCTCTGAGAGATCAAAATTAAGAGCTTCAACCCATGAACTGCTCGTTGAACAAAGAAAAAGCATTAATTTGTACCAGGACAATAAAGAGGGCTCAAACATCTTTTTACTTATGAGAGTCTCAGTCTGCATTACATTATCAATGGTGTTTTAGGATGCCAAACAATTATTATAATAATGTAATAATGATTTATAATTATTCATATGACGTACTGTAAAATCCATTTAGCCTATAAATGTACTATGTAAATGAAAATGAGTATTTCAAAAGTATATTTTAACCTACATTACACTATAATATAGGAAAATTAAATACTTTTGTCCTAATTTCTTCACTTGCAAGAAATAAACCCTTGAGCTTTTATTTATAGGAGAAAACACCAGATGACCATGATCGCGTGAGCAAAGTAATCACGCAGCAAAAACAGGATGCTATTCTAATATCAGTTATTATAATGGCACAACGCCATATCATGGTTTCAATTTTAGTTCGTTGGCAAAATATAACACTAGAGACCTTAATGTTAGATTTTACATCTTTACATATGTGTTGACAGCAAGTTCGAATCCGCCTTTGCCGAACTCTCTCTTCTTCTCCCTTTTGGGAAAATGGAGAAGAAAGAGTTCGGCTAAAGGCGGGTTTGAACTCGCGTCAGCGGATCAAAAGCTGCTTTCAAATACTTACGCCTACCACCAACGCCACTGAAACTGTTTCATGACTGGCGTCTTTTTGCTCTAAAGACAGACACTTAGTGCAAATATATGCTCCGTTATAGAAGATGTAAAAGAAATATTAAAAAAAGAGTTTTCTTCCCCTAGCTTGGGCCCCAAGTGCACATGGCGAACTTCCAATAAATACATTTTATCAGACCGGCACTCGCGGCCTCGAAACACTACCGGCCCACCGGGAAAACTCCCGACTCTCCCGATTGCCACTCCGCTACTGTTATCAAACCCCAAGTGTGAGCAACAGTGCAACTGATTGTCAGTCATTTAAAAATATTGTAATTGTTGCTAAACCCCTTACTGGAGAGGCTGGAAAAGAGTTCTTCTACATGATGAACACAGAGTTGAGTTTCATCTCTCTTTATTGACAATATCAAAACTCTGTTAACAAAAACAGTTCTGGATATGCTGGGCATTGCATCACATCTGAAGAAACTGATAAGGGTTGTGCTTGCATGCTAGGACTTTTCAAGGCCAACTATGATTTTTATAATGGTTGCAGTCATAGATTTGAACAGGGGAGACAACAGTTCCACTAATCATGCATCTCATCAATATTCATGTTGTTAACTTTCTAGAAGAACTGATTAGCTACACCCACAACATTTGTTAGTCTCCAATCAATGTCCAAACGAAATCTACATCAGAGGATTAAAATAAGCAATATACCCTCTCAATGACTTGAGCTAATATGATACTTTGATAAAATTTCCTGTGATTAGACAGTGATTTCTTAATTTATTACGGCATACTGGGACACTCACTCACACTGACCTAATAAACAGTAAGCAAAGTCTAGTCAACATGCACTGGGTATGTATGAGGATATCATTGTGAGAGTGAATGAGCGAGAGAGCTTCTCTCAGCATGTCATGGTTCCAGTGAACAAAAGCCTCATTAGCATGGTCATGTTCTCTGGAGAGGCAGAAAGAGAGAGAGACAGAGAGAGCGGGAGGGAGGAACCTGTGGGAATAGTTTTTCTCAGAGGACACTGGCTTGATGCAACGTCCTGACATTCCCCCCAGCACACCCCCGAAACCCCCACCCGCTACAGAACAGCGGATTTCAAACCCACAGCAACCGCTCTAAAAATAAACCTTTACACTAACTGACTTCTAATCATCATTAATTCAACTAATGTATTCATGGTGTTCATTAAATCCTCAAAGATCTGGTAATAAATCGCCATTTATGGTCTTTTTGTTTTAGTTAAAGGGGAACTATTATGCTTCATTTCACTCTGGTGTCCCCAGAAAGTGTCTGTGAACTTTCATCTCAGCTTTTTACAGCTTGTCAAATTTGCCCTTTTTGTGGGTGTGAGCAAAAACACTTGTTTTTGTGTGTCCTTTTAAATGCACACACTATAAAACCTGATGAGTTAGTTCAACTCAAACCGTTTGGAAACCGATTGCCTTAAATCATTTAAGTTTATTAACTCAAACAATTTAAGCATAAAAAAAATATTTGATTTAACTCAACTTATTGTTAAGACAACTTGGGTAAATAAAGTTAATAGTACTAATAAACTTAAATCTATGAAGTACACTGTAAACCCAAATAAGTTGGCAGAACTCAAATCACTTTTAATAGTATAAACTTAGTTAGCTTTAAAAGCTAATCTGCTGATGTAGTAAATGCTAACATATTAGAAACAGTATGTTATAAGCACTTACAAGCACAGAAGCACTTGCTGTATGAGCGTAATAATATAAAGGGTTAATTTGCTCTCGAATCAAGCTGAATGCACCACTCGTCACCATGATGGTAACTATCCTAAAGCCAACATTAACCGAATTCTTCTAAATTAGCATAACAAAACATAAATCACTACTAAATCTCACACTTAACATTAATCTTACACACACACAAAAAAACATTATATTGCACTTCATTTTAGCATTTACACTCTCATTAGAGTGCCATCGACAAAGCATGCTGGGAAAGAGATATCCCAGCCGTTTCAGTTAAACTTAAGTTCGTCTAAATGAAAATAAATAATTTCATAAAACTCAAAACTTAAAATATATGAGTTCTGTGAACTTGAAAGAAAAAGAATGTGATAAATACTCATAAAAATTAATTTGACTGAAGTAATTCGTTGAATTTAAGTTTGTCCTACTCAAATCAATTTTATTTTGACCGTTAGGGTTTACCGTGCATGAGCTGCTGCTCCCAGCCCCTTTCCAGAAGAGGGCGGAGCCTTTACTTACACATCGCATACTGAGAATTATGTGTTCACATGCTATGGTAATCATGGTAAATACCAAAAGCCGACGTCAAAAATATTCTGCGAGCTGCCCAGTGGAAAATATCACACGAGGGGGTGTTCATGTGCATTTTCCAACGGGCAGCTCGTAGAATATTTTGATGCACGATGAGATAACCTTTGACCATTTCAAAATGGCGGAGAGCAATGCAAGAGTCGTGAATTGTTAAAAATATGCTAAATCTAGAAAATATCCAGCATATTATTTAGCGTTTAAGTTTTGATAAATCATTTTCCTGCTGTAGCAGATGACTTAAGAAATAGTTTTAGCTAAATAACAGGTGTGGATCCCCATCTTTTTACCACATTACGACAACAAAAGCACTGGAACGCAACACACTGGTAAACACCAGTTCACAAGTGGAAAATATCATATTTTCCATAGCATGTGAACGCACAAATCTCACGCACCCAAACTGCCTGAAATTGTCATCATGATAATCTAAAAAAATATTTCAGACACAATTAATGCAAATGCAGAATTGAACTAACCCTATAAAACTTATATAAAACTTTTCTCATTTCCTTCATAAGTGAAATTCAACTACGGTGTCCTCAGTGGCTCAGACACCAGGAGTCTTCGTTGGTACAACCAAAAACAGAATATTTGTAATGATATTTTGGCACAAACTGTGTATAACTCCAACTTCTACGGGGAAACCGAAATGGCGGACTGCTGCGGCTCACTCAGGGCGGATCTATACTGAAGAGACTGTCTATGATTTATGAGGATTATAAAAAAGGACTGGGTGGATTTTCATCATTATTGGCTGGTTACACACTGTAGGACACACATCTGTGTTCAAACACCTAAAAGAAATGAACTTTGCATAATAGGTCCCCTTTAAAAGGTTCACCTAAAAATGAAAACTAGCATGTAGATCTTTGACACAGTTCTAGCAGCATAACTTTATCGTTATAGTAGTTATGTAGCACTAGCAGTTAGTTTATGTAGGCTAGCGCACTAGCAGTTCTTTATAGTTATGTAAGCCTCTTGCAAATTTTTAAAGGGGTCATGAACTGGCTTTTTAAATTTTATCATATTGTTGTCTGAGGTCAATTTAGGACGTTCGCTTGGTTTTTGCATTCAAAAACATCAAAATGAATAAGAAATAGGCTATTTTGTACCCAAGTTGTGAGCCTACCGGAAAAATGGTCGGTTTTTATGGGCGTCTCGCACTGAAGACTTGGAAATAAACGCCCACTGCTGTGAGTGGATAACAGTTTTACATATTATAATGAGTTTAACTCACCCGTCGGTGCACTTGGGGAAAACGTCCAATGTTGTCAAATGGCAACCGGATTCGCCCATACATGTTCGAACCCAGAGTCCGTGTGTTGCACAATTCCTGTCAGATCCAATATAGACGGCACAGCACCGTTCTTTACTCTTAATCGGTCTGCAAATCCAGTCTTGTTTATAAAACAATCCTCAGTTAAATGAAGCGAACAGACGACGATGTTTTACCTCATCAGCTGGAACGTCAAATAAAGTTTATCCATGCAGTCCTACTGGAATCCAGAGGAAGCTTTTGCAGCGACTGTCTTCCACAACCAGGCACTGCACAATATTCTGTATTGCTCGGTAGCTCAATCCGGTTTGTCATCATGAGGTAGGCATGTATGTTTGTCTCAAGGGGGTAATCCATTGACCGGAAGTTGAAGCCTCACGGGAGTTGCCATCTTGTAGCAGAACTTCACTTGCGTTAGCATTCCCATTGACTCCCATTCATTTTGGCGTCACTTTGACAGCGAATAACTTTTACATCTGAGGCGTTTGAAGACCCCATTTGTCCTTTATTTATTTCTAAAGAAACATGACAATGTATAAAATGCTCCATTACCTTGTAGCTTATGTTATGGCCCCGTAGAAGCAGTTTAGTGAAAAGTAGGCTAATGATTGCGTCATACCCAAGTGACTCTCTGTCGCACAGTAAAGAGATTACCGTATGGACAGAGAGAAGAAGCTCAGCGCGCAATCGGGTAAAATGACAAAATAATTAATCAGAATACCTAGCAAAATTGTCTCCTTCTCCTAGCTCATGGCTCCTATTCACACTCTCCGCCTCTGCATGTTTCGGAAGGGAATGATTCAGATTTCTCGTGCCACAGCCACTAGAAGACAGACGGGTTGCTCTCGTCACATCTATGTAGTCAAGCTCTGTTTGAGTCTGCGCGTCAGGGACGGAAGTGCTAAAAAAAAAACCCGCCAAAAACGGGCTTCAATGGTCTCAATGGAGTTCCAATGAGATCGCTCTGTATATTGGTTAGGCTACTTAGCTATGCGTGTAATGCGCAAATCGGTGGGCGGGGCTAAATCGGCCGTGTTGAAGCAGGCGTTGATCTTCTTCTGCGGGGGTGGTGTTTTAACAACTTTGACGTCATATTTCCCCACTTTTAAAAACGAGTCGTTTGTTGAGGCCGGTGTCAATAAAAGCTTTTATTGGACTAACAAGGATGTTTTCAGTTCTGAAACTTACAGGATATTCTTATAATATGATGACCTCTTAGCTCAAGGAAAATTTTATTTCTCAGTTCATCACCCCTTTAAAGATCTGCTAGTGCGCTAACTAAACAGATCTGCTAAACTACATAGCTATAAATAACCACTAGATCACTATACTATAAAGAGCTGCTAGTGTGTAGTAGTGATCTAGCAGTTCTTTGTAGTGCACTAGCAGATTTTTATATTTAAATGTAGCACACTAGCAGTTGGTTAGTTATGGAGATACGCTAGTATCCTTTTAATTGAGCCTAGCAGTTCTTTATATTGAAGTATTCTAGCAGTTCTTTATTGTAGCTATACCTATCAGATCTTTATATTTATAAAAAATAAAAGTGCCTTAGATAAAAATAAACTCCCTAAGATTGTAAGAGCATCGGGAGGAACCAAGACTTATTTGGGAATCCCACCTCTTTTCCAGCTGGCACGTATTTTGTGTAAAGCATACAAACATATGTAAATGTTAAACATGGATAAAAGGAACAAACAAAATCTCCAATGATCAAATTTACAGTGAGATTAGCACAGAAAGAGTGTGAAGTATGTGTGTGTTTACACCTTTCGTCACATTAAAGGTGTAGAGTGCATGTGAGCAGTTATTAGCATACATTTTGCCTTTCATCGTGTAGAATCCAGAAGACCAGTTATTGCAAAAACAAAAACATATATATAATCCTTTTGGTTTGATGCTCTATAAGAGAAAATAAGAGAATGTCAATCTGCACAGAATGTTATCCAGTTATTGAACTAAACATTCAATGTCAAAATGAAGTAATAACAAATTGAACTTAAATCTAGGAAATCTTGAATAATATTAAAAAAACTATCAGAGAAAGAACAAAGAAAAGAACGGATATCTTTGCAGCATTTTATACCTAAAAATTCACAGTAATAACTAAAGTTTAAGATTCACACATTCATACTTGCTTGTTAATGTACAGCAGGTCAAATCTGTGTGCATTAGAGTGAGGCAGAGAGTGATATTATATGTGTGGCGTGTTTTATGCTAATTGTGCAAAAGATGGATGTGCAGCGCAGGTAACAACCTCCCTTGGGCACTACCCTTAAAATGTGTGTGTGTGTGTGTGTGTGTTTGAGAGAGAGAGAGACTCTGGTAGTATATGTTGTCTCTGCACATATTCAAGTAAGAGTGTGGGAAAATAGTGTTATTGTGTTGTCATAAAACTGATAAATGCTGACTTTGTGCTTCTCTTCCACCCATGCACCTCACCACACACAAACTCCGCAAAACAAACACAACTGTACATTAAATTAACACAACTTCGCTCAGCTTTAGCCAAAAAATTCCAAACATTACCAAGTTTTTGTTATACGTAATATGGTATTCATATGATGTACACTTGCATGTACAACTTGGCCTATTCCATGGTACTAAAAGTCAGTATATGGCTTCCAAGAATACAGAAGTTACCAAGGTACTTCACAAAATCAATGCACCATTCCACATAACAAAATTATGTTTTAAAAATATTTCAATAACGTTCACATTAAGTTAATAGCTAAAGTTATGTATAAATAATATTTTTGTGCAAATGTTTTGAAAACAATAGTAAAGACCAGATTACTTTGAATGAACATTCGGTTAAAGGGATTTATTTTCACTTTGAAAATAATTGTTGATATGTTTTATCCCACCTCAAGGGCATCCAAGATGTAGGTGTCTTTGTTTCCACAGTATTTTCAATTTTGATATTTTTCGGTCAAACCGTTGTTGTCTATCAGTCATATAATGCAGGTTTAGGGGGTCCTCCCTTGGTTCACCTCAAAGAGCATGCACAGAGAAGTCCAAATTAAACATGATTTAATGACTCGTAAATGTAAGTACACACTGATGGCCTAAGACACGAAACGAGCGGTTTGTGTGAGAAAACGAACAGTATTTATATCGTTTTTACCTTGTGTAACCACAGCGATGTCAAACTTATCTGACTGAAACAGGCGCTTTCGGTCTTCGGCTTCGGTCTTGCGTGTGTACGTCACTCATTGTTTACACAGAGATTTTGGAAGTTTTACCTTTCACTAAACATATTTAGATATATCGAAATCGTCTTCCATTGTGATTTCCTGTATATCTAAATATGTTTAGATCTTCACAGTGAAAGGTAACATTTCCGAAATTTTTGCGGTTTGTGTCTTAGGCCATCAATGTGTACTTACATTTACGAGTCATTAAATCATGTTTAATTTTGACATGTTTAATTTTGACCTGGCCTAAACCTGCATTATATGACTGATAGACAACAACTGTTTGACCGAAAAATATCAAAATTGAAAATACTGTGGAAACAAAGACACCTACATCTTGGATGCCCTTGAGGTAAGCTAAAACATATCAAAAATTAATTTCAAAGTGAACTATCCCTTAAACATTACTAAAATCATGTTTGTTTGTAACTTTGACAGAACATTCCCTATTAGCTGGGATAGTAGATGCGCACAAAAAAAAAAAAAAAAAAAAAAACTTAGTACAAAAGTAATTGATGGTACTGGCATGGGTAATTTAACGTACCAGGTTAATCTAAATCTATGTAAACCTGATGCAATGGTACCACCACAGTACTTTTTTTATAAGGGAGACAGTCATCTTCTCTGTAAAATAAAGTGGACTTTACAGCCGCAGAATCATTAGTATTCACATAAGGCAACACCTTCATTAATATATAATATTATTTTGTTTCCAGTCATGCAGTGAAATCTGGTTATAGCATTAATTGTTAATCCATTCAGCTCGTTAAAACGCAGTTTAATTAACGATATAATCAGTGGAGCAGGGCACCAAAGTCTGATATTATTAAGCTTCTTAATTCTGTCGTCTCATTAAGATAACGTGTTGTTTTTAATCTAATTACAAAAGAGACTGAAGCCATCATTAAAAACAGACACACAAGAGAGCGAGAGAATCTGTGCGCTCTTAAGTCTGCTATTCGGCCCACTTCAGTTGTTGTAGCAGGGGAAGCTCTTAACAACTGTTTGTGTGTTCAGGCTGATAAGTGAATTGAGATATCAGTGTGTTTAATAGCTTAAAAAAATAGACTGGTCACTTTGTTTTCAATGCTGAACACAGAATGATGATTTGCTTACCACCTCGACAACAATAAGAGGGAGTGATGTGATGCAACAAAGATCCCATTATATTTAATGAAGCTGTCTACACTGCATTCATCACATTCAACCATTCATTCTTGTTACAAAAGGTAGTGTAAAAGTACCCAAACACTTTTACTTATGAGAAATATACATTTATCATCAATTACAAAACAACGTGTGGTGTCAAACTATCAAGCCTGTACAAAGTGACATGCTAATTTAGGCTAAATCTGCAAAAATGCTACTGACTGTGAGGATTATTGTAGATTAATTATTAGATCCTTAGAAATAAAGCTAAAGATACATATACCTAAATACCACTGGGCAGCACATTAATCTGCAGAAAAAGATGCTCATATGAAATAAAACATAACATACGATATTTAATTTCACCTTCAGAGGACGACAAACAGCATTTTCTCAAGGTTCAGCGATTTCTTTCACTTTACTGGAAAAACAACAACAATATATAAATGTAATTTCTTAAAAAGCGCAAGAAATGTTCTGATATATTACTAGTCAGTGGCAGGTAGTAGAAACCTCTTAAAGGGATACTCCACTTTTTTTGGAAATAGGCTCATTTTACAGACTCCCCAGAGTTAAACAGTTGAGTTTTACGTTTTCAAATCCATTCAGCCGATTTTCTGATATTTAGAAGAATATCAGTAACCAGACCGTTTCTGGTCCCATTGACTTCCATAGTATATTTTTTAGAGTTAAACAGTTGAGTTTTACCATTTTCGAATCCATTTATCCGATTTTCTGATATTTAGAAGAATATCAGCAACCAGACAGTTTCTGGTCCCATTGACTTCCATAGTAGGAAAAAAAATATACTATGGAAGTCAATGAGACCAGAAACTGTCTGGTTACTGATATTCTTCTAAATATCAGAAAATCGGCTAGATTTGAAAACGGTAAAACTTCAACTGTTTAACTCAAAAAAAGTGGAATGTCCCTTTACTACAAGATATAGCTAATATTCACCCATATTTTTTGGTCTATTTTGCATACAGGGAAAGACTTTTACAGTACACTCTAAAAAAATGCTGGGTTGTTTGAACCCAAATTTGGTTGAATATGGACCAACCCAAATGTTGGGTTAAAAATTTTCCATTGAAAGTTGAAGTTGCGTTAACATTTTAAATGTCATTTTTAACCCAACATTTGGGTTTGTCCATATTTGACCCAAATGTGGGTTGAAACAACCCAGCATTTTTTAGAGTGTAGGAGTATGGTAGCATATAGACCTCAAACCAAACAGACATGGACTATTAACTTTTAATAAAACACAAAAACTCCAGGGCTTTCAAACCCTATTTGGGCTCCATCTGTGGAACAGCAAGGCAGAAAGAAAGAGATAAGGGCCAATACGTGAAATTGCTCATTCGTCCCATCATTAATTTCAGCACAATGACTGGATGACGTACAGAGCTGATGTTTCTCTCAGGTAACCAAGACCAGCTGCTTCTTCTACATTTAGCCTCAAGCTGTCTGTGACAGAGACACAATATCTGCCAAACGAGCTTTTAATTCAGTTCAGTTTGGAGACAGAAGAAATGTCAGGAAAAGGGGAGAGAAAGGAAGAAAGATTCCTCTCTGTATGAGGGGGAATAATTTCATTTACCACATCCAGACACCCTGCAGGGACTGGATTTCCATGGGCTGGGTTGTTTCAGTGTAATGTGTGTGTGTGTGTGGGGAGTATGTAGGTGGCGAGTTCTATATTGAACTGTTCCGAGGCTCAACTCGAGGAGTTCTCACACTCTGTGCTAAATCTGTCTGTTAAATAACAATCAGCACAAGAACCAGAATGGCGAGATCATTCCCCAACAGTGAAGACACAGGATTGGCTCCTCTCGCACTGGGAAACACACATACATTATAACAGAGAGCACAAGACAGCTCTGGAATCAGTAGTTTAGCACAAAACATAATTAGTGAGTGGCCTGATGGTGATTTGCAGAGGTTCTGATTTATTGGAAGGGTGGAAGATGCCATGATGCTGTAGTTATGTTTTGGGAAGGTTATAGAGAAGACAGGGTTTCTTTAGTGTCGAAATTAAATGAAAACATTTTGTAACTGAAATAAAAACTAACATGATTTGGGAATAGATGCATTTCTGTGGCTTCTGAACTAACTGAAATAAACATAAAATTTGTGGCCATTTTATTTTATTTATGGTATATTATAGCTAAAATGTAACAACTTTACTTAGTTACTACACCACCAAACCCATACAGCCATAAAATAGAACTAAATTAAATGAAACTAGGAGAAATAAAACTTACATTTATAGAGTGAAGTCTAAGTAAATTGAAAATGCAAACTTATATGACAATGCGGCAACTTTGGCAGAAATACTGAAAACTAGTAATACTGAAAATACTGAAAACTAGTAAAAACTAAATGAAATGGGGAACAAAAACTAAACTAATAATTGTAGAGTGAAGATTAACTGAGTTGAACATAAAATATAAAACTTTTAAAAAATTGTATAACAATTTTGTAAAATATTACATATGATAATACACTATTAGAAGAAAAGGTTCTATATAGAACCTGAAAAGGTTCTAAAGCGCTACATATTTGAAACCCCTAAAATGCAATGCATGAATGATCACAAAATTCAAGATATGGGGGTTAAAAAATGTAATTAATCAATATCACACGAAGAGTGCCATTTCAGTTTTTATCCTCCAAAAATCAGCATGATTAAAATGGGATATTAAGTTACTACAACAGTTTAATAAACAATAATTTAATTACAACTGCAAAATGTTGCAGAATAATGTAATACAGGGGTCACCAAACTAAGGCCCGCGGGCCAACTCAGGCCCGCCAACCCCCTTTGACTGGCCCCCCAGCCCCTCTGCCCTCCACAATTTAAACCGGCCCTATGAGGCAATCCCCAAAAGTCATCATGGCCTTTTTTTTCTTTTTAATAATTAAAATAATAACATGTCTGCTTCTGGTATTTTGTTCATCATTTTCAGTTAAAAAATTATATTTAGTTATACAATTAACTGTATTTGCCGAATTCGTCACCCAACATGCTCGAGATCAAGCAGTGAAAGATAACACGCGCAGGGAACTGTCAGTGTTCAGGACAGCAAAATATCTTACATTAAATGAAAAGTTGATAGAGAGTTTTCAAAGAAGAGTGGACCAACAATTATTTTTTTGCTCAGAGTAAGGACCATGCAGTTTGTATTATTTGAAAAGAAAGTGTGGCGGTCTTCAAAGAATATAATCTGTGTCGTCACCACTAAACCCGCCACAAAGAGTATGCTAGCTTGCGAGGGCATCAAGAAAAGACAGGATTCGGAGGATGAAAGGCGTACTGGCTGCACAACAGTATGTATTCCTTCGCCAAACTCGGAATCAGGTGTTAATATAGTAGTGTGGATATAGTAGTGGAGATGGCTGTGCCAGGCTAGTAATCTCTACTACACAATGAGGCCTGTTGGTGGTCATTTTTGTCTGGGTCATAAAATTCTGTTATATAGCTGTATAGCTGACCCTGCCCCGGCCCCCCATCAGAGTCAGGAACGGTAATGTGGCCCCCAGAGAAAAAAGTTTGGTGACCCCTGATGTAATATATGAATGAATAATAGCCTATAAAGAACCTTTGTGCCAAAAGGGTTCTTTCTTGTCATTATCATCATTTTTTTGCATAAAAGGTCCTTTGCAGTTGAGTAAAGAACCCTATGCTACATATATAGAACCCTTTTTTCTAAGAGTGAGAAAATAAATTATAGTATAAAAATAAAAAAATAGAGTTTAAAACCAACATTGATAATCACAACAGCCGCATTTGATTCAAAACCCTTGTGACAACCTCCTTGAGGTGAGAAAATGGCCGATCAGACCCAAACCAGTGTCTTAAAGCTCCTATAGTCCACAGGAAGTGATTGGACCCCATTTCCTGTCCTGGTCCTGAGATAACATTGTATCCAGCTGCAAGAGCACTTCCTGTCTCTCTCTCTTTCTCTATGTGCGTCCCTGAGCTCCGTCTTAAGTACAAACTAAAAATAATCCACAGATGCTTTGTTCATCAGCTGTCCTTCTTGAAGAGGTGATGTCAGACCAGCAATTAGTCCAGCACAATGGGATAAATATAGCTGGGGGTTGAAGGTAAAACCCGCTGTGGAGGGCTTCCCCTTCAGCCTGAGCATGACAAATCCATAAGACAAATGAAGGAACAGGGGAAGGACGTTAGAAGGACTTTAGAGAGAGCTAAACGCTCTTCCTCTCTTTCACATGACATCCTAGCCCTGCTGGTATCGTCTTTAAGTGGACGTGAAGGCCTCTTAATGAGCCGTGCCGAACGGTCACTGTCGTTACCCTAGTTAAAGCATGTCACATGCAATAGGTATATCAGGACTGAATGAAAACGCTTAACTGTGGGCTGATTGGTTGAGCGTATCAAATACAATAGGGTCAAATGTCTAAGGCTGCATTTACACTGCAGGTCTTGATGCCCAATTCTGATTTGCTGACTATATTCAATTTATTTGACGACCCGCTTACATCATCTTTTAAATGTGACCCGTATCCAATATTTGTATTTACACTATATATACACTGCCGAAATAACCCAATGTTGACGTTCTGACCCAGAAAAGGAAGTTAAACAGCGTTATATGCAATGGATACAGACAAAATGATTATCCAGTGTTTTGCTTTCCACACTATTTTCAATGGTCAGCAAAACATTGCTCTCTGTAAGGTGGAGAAATAAAAGAAGAGAGCTTTTGTTGCAGCCTGGACGAATTTAGCAATGATCGCTGCTACATCGGTTCAGAGGGACGTTTGGATGCGACATAAAGACATACAACCTCCCACATGCATTCCTCCACTGTGTTGAGCCTTCATCCTCCATTGCGCCATTAATAAGTCATGTGATCGCAGTGGGTGTCCACCTGAGTTGACGTCCCTTTTTTAATGACGTACGACTCACATTTACTGGGGAATAGCTTACATGGCAGACGCAAATTCACGTATCTGATTCATATCAGATTTATTTACACATATGAGTGAGGCCTGAAACCGATCGGAGAATATCGGAATCCACATGCTTTTCTCCTGCTTACACGTTCGCTGGTCATATCCGATCTGTCACATGAGAGGAAAAAACTAGTGCTGCCACTAACGACTCATTTTCAAATGAGTAATCTTTAGACTAATTTTTCGAATAGTCAACTACTCTAAACGACTAATATAAAAAAGAACAAAACATTGTTTGTCATTTGGTTGTGTGCATTTTATTTTGAACTCAACTGAAGGGCCAAAATTTAAAATTTCATGTTTAAAAACATCCAGTCCAAATCATGTCCTAAACATGTATGTATTCATTACTTAAATTAGCTATTTGTTCTGCCTTAAATTAATAAAATTATACACGCACAACGCACAGATTGGTGTGTGGAGGTGAATTACAGCGAGTCATTAGAGACAGGAGAACAAAAATAAATAGACGGTCAATTTTAAAATGACACGTCAACAAAAAAAAATAACTAATTGACTAATCCGACTAATTTGCATGGTTGATTACATCGACTAAGTCGACTTATCGCGGGTCACTTGAACCATGCAGTGTAAATGGTGCCTAAATGCGCTAGTCGAAAAAAGCTATTTTGCACTGTTTAAATTCATACAAATTATATTGTAGCAATTAAATAAATAAAGAAAAAACATGATTTTCCAGCTTGATCTCACGGGAATACGTACGAATTTTACGAGGCGGCTAATTCGTAACAATTCATACGACCTCACTTGTACGAATTAGAACGATTTTGCTAAATCGTACATATTTACTGAATTGGCCAATTCGCATGAATTCGATACGAATGACCTACCCCTAACCCCGCCCCTAAACCTACTCATCACGTGGGTTTAGACAAATGTACGAATTCGTACAAGTGAAGGTCGTACAAATTAGGCACTTTTTAATCATTTGTCAAATTCATACGAATTGGTCGTGACTGAGATAGGGTAGGATTTTCAGAATGTTTTATTATTATGTACACATTTCCGTTCATAACAGTATCACTTGAGCTCACACATGAAACTGGACCTCATGATTCATGTTATTCAGCATTCAGTTCACCTAAAAACTAAAATCATTTACTCACTCGCATATCATTCCAAACATTTATGACTTATGTTCTTTTAAAATATATTTGTGTTCCACAGAAAAATAAATAAATAAATATATATATATATATATATATATATATATATATATATATATATATATATATATATATATATATATATATATATATATATATATATATATATATATATATATATATATTATATTTTCCCTGTGGAACACAGACTAGCGCCTTTAGGCATTAAAAAATATATATATTGTATTGTGTGTAAACAATATGTGTAAACTTGTATTTTGTACGCTTTGAAAATGTTCAGAATTCATCATATTTTCATCTCACCTCAGAATACCTCATATTTTCAATGTAGCCTCAGACTTCTGAATCTTACTCTATCTCTCCGAGCTGATCTCTAGAAGACATTTAGATGTGCGAGTATGTGAAAGGTTTGTATTTGGCTCATGCGTCTTGTCTGTCTATTTTAAACATCGTTTTCTTCCACCCAAGGATCATTTATCCTCAGTCACAGCCATAACCGCATATATGTGGAGATCTAGTCTGTCATTTTTCATGGAACGAGGCACAATAATCACTCACAGTAATGTTTCTGTATGTACACACAGTCACACACAAAATAGGCTGTGCTGCGCTGAATCGATCGTAGTCAGAAATGTGGTTGTGCTATTCAGACATGTCCTCAAATAGCTCAATGTGAAGTAAGTGACAAGACAAATGAAGAAATTGCATATTGCGGTTTTGAAATAAAATTAGAAGAACACATGGTATAATGGTTATTTTAGAGTATATATTTAATGGTTATTTTGGAGTGTATATTTACATATTCTGACATTAATTACCGACTGCATGCAAAAAGGGTGACTATGAAGGTGAAAAGGAAACTTTAAGATGGATTTCTATTTCTATTCAAGACACACAGACAATTCTCTGAGGATATGACATTGAAAAGAAAGAGGGATGCAAGAAGGGAGGGAGAGAGACAGAAAAGGAGACAGAAGCAGAGGAAGAAAGACGTGCTGATTGACGGACTCACTGGGTGGTGTGGTATTGCTTTGACTTCCTGCATTGAGTTCTGACTTCATTTATTTAAATACAGCCTAAAGCTAAAGAAACACAAGGGAGCGTGTGTCTGTGTGTGTCTTTATCTAATACTCTTTTGTATTTTGCCACATTGTGAAGTGGCAAAAGACACAAGCTATTATTTATCCGAAACAATGCAACAGATGGTTTATTGAGGCACTTGATGTGTCAGTCTGCTTCAGTACTACTTTAATTTCCCATCTGATTCCAGTGTTGGAGGTCAGAGATAATGTGCATCGCGCTGAACCTGGAGATTTGTGCAGTCTGTGTTTATCATTAACATGGTGAGTCACTGCAATTAATCCAGCACTGCCTACATAAGCAGCTCATTTTGAACGACAACAAAAGTGAAAATCCTTCGCTTAGATCGTTATTGCAAAGCAAATGTCATTTCAGCCAGAAGTCGACGTGTTTTCTGCCAGTTGCCATAGAAACATCCTTCTGCCAGACTGGAGCCTGGTCACTCGGAAAAGTCAGAATGAAATGACTGAAGGTGAATAATTAAAGTGAATGTGTGTGTGTGTTGACAGTTCAAATGAGCAAAAGGGGTCTATGAAAAATGTAGCTTAAAAAAAGAAACAAATTTAACATTTACATATAATAATTAGGTTAGATTAATACTTTTTTTTACACAAGCAACATTAGAGTTGGGTATCGTTTGAATTTAAACGATTTTGATTCGATTCCAATTCCTTGTTTCGATTCCGGTTCATAACGATTCTCGATTCCGATTCTTTTAAGAGGCAGGGTCAAAAAAAGTTTAGCTAACCTTGCTAACCAACGGTCTTTCTGAAGGAAATACTGCTTCTGTCACAAATACTCCTTTTGTCACAAATGTTGCATTTTGCCGAGATTTCGTTATTTTTTAGAAAAGTGAAGGCACACTTTGGACCGCCGACGTAAGCTACTCATGTTCGACTCGCACGGTTATGCCAACACTTCCGTTAGACGCTTCTTCGTTGTTGTTATTCAGCGTTTTTTTCTTCCGGTTCGAAACAGACTGTGAATATCTGAAACTAGGAATCGAAATTTTAAGTTTTGAACGATTCCGGGAAAAACAAAAAGTTAGTCCCGGTTCCAATCGATACTCGATTTTCGATACCCAACCCTAAGCAACATACACATCTCTGCTACAAATGAACACTTAAAAGTTTTTTTCTAGGACCTACCATTTTCGTACAGTTGCACTGAAAGTGCCAGAAATGCAAATGTTACAACTTACCCCATATACGGGGTTAATAGTAACAGATAGAGGGGTTAGTTGTAACACTTGTGTGTAACACACATAATTCAGAACTATTTTATTTGTATAGTTTGATATTGTTTGTGCATCTGTATAGACAGATATCCATACATCCATCCCTCATCCAATCATCCTTCTATTGTGGATCAATATCATGGATAGAGACATAGAAAAGGGCTGCATAGTTTTGCAATAAATAATAATAAATAAAATTATAAATATTGTAATTGCAATTAAATTAGATGTGTGTGGCAGCTGCATGTAAAATTATTATTATTAATAATGATAACAGTAATAATAATACAAATGAGCTTAAAATAAACATTTAAAGGGTTTATTGCATTAATAACAGGCCAAATTTTTAATAAATAAACAAGTTATCATTCATAATACACTACATTTTAAACATTTTAAATTCCAACATTGCTTGTGAAAGTCTAACAAAGTTAAATGTATAAATAAATATTCAAACCTGAAAAGTTGTGTGGCTCCGTTTTCATTTGATTATCATTGTACACTTGGTGGCTTAATTGTAACACTCTGTTAGAACTAACCCCGCTGTGTATTACATATTTTAAGCCTAGCTAACAGTCGCTAGGAATTGCTGACATGTTTCAAAACGGTGCTATGTTTGAGCCAACAAGACAGTGATTAAGGCAATATAAAGTTAGATTTGGAAACGTATACACCCAACTCAGAAACCAAAAAAAACCTATGATGAAAAAAAATACTTTCATGGTGTCAAAACACTCTTTGTCCAGTATCTTCATGAAATATAATCAAAACTTTCCGTAAATTCGCGGGAGACCGTCTTCTGGCAGCAAGAGAAAAATAGCGGAAAGACAACCTGCTTGATCCTGACGAAATATGTTAACGGTCCGTGTTACATTTAACCCCGCGTTAGGTTGTTTCCGCGCTCCCCTATATATAGATGAATCGTTCAATAACGTGCGTTTAGAAAATAGATGAAGTGAATTTTTTTATTTCATGCCAGCTTTAAAGTATATGTTAAACATTTTTTATTTGTAGTTCAAAAAACCATTTCAATTTAATTTAATTCTGCTTCCTTTCAATTCAGTGAATTCTGCATCCTGTGTGCTACCTCAGATCAAATTCAGCAATTAAGCTGGACTTAAAGGCTGATTCTGTTTGGTGGACAAAAATTGAGAACTAATTTTAATTAGGGGGTGGGGTGGGTGCATCATGGGATCCATGGACAAACAAATGGAGGGCCCATACCTCAAGTCCCTATTGTGCCCCACCATACAATATTGGCTGGGGAGGTTCCCCAATGTTTAGGATGTTACCTTAAAGGGGTGGTTGACTGCGATTTCACTTTTTTAACTTTAAACAGTGTGTAATGTTGCTGTTGGTGCATGAACAGTATCTGCAAAGTTGCAGCGATGAAAGTTCAATATAAGCAGAGATATCGTCTTTTAAAAATCAGGAAGTTTAATGGCTACAAAAACGACTCGATTGGGACTACAGCTAGTTTATGGTATGTCACTAACCCACATTTGCATCAACCCCTCCCTCAGGAATATGCAAAAAAGGGCATGGCCATATTTCTGCGGCTCGTCGAGTGTGTTATGTTCACCAGCTGTCAGGTCTTCTGTGTTCGGGCTTCCCACGGACCCTGTACTTCGTCAACAATGGACACAATTTATGTTTGATTATGTTCCTGTTATGTTTAGCCAATCATAACACACCTGCCCAAACTAACCAATCTGAGTCCACTGCCTGTTTCTGGGGAGATGTTTTCATAGAATCAGGAAGTCAACCGGTCGTTCAAATGACAGAGGAGAAAGCGGCTTACAATAAAGGTGAAATTTATGAAAAATAAGACTTTTTAAAAAAGAAAAACCACGAATACATTTTATATTGCACCCCATAAACACAATCATGCAAAGAAAAAAGTAGTCAACCACCACTTTAATAGGCAGCAATATTTTGGAACAGAGATGTTTTCGTGTGTTTGTAAAACTCCTAAAAGAGGGATTTACACAAAAATCACAAAAAAGCTGTAGTTAAAATTACCCCTGTAAATATTTATGAGTCAAACTAAAAAAAAAAACCTGAAACCAACTATAAATCCAAAAATGCTGCTAACCCATAAGCACAATGCTTTTAAAACAAATAGACCTCTGACTCCCATAATAATCTCTAAACCTCTAAACACGTCCATGTTCCTGTAATTTCCAAACAGAAGACATAAGAGCTCTCTTTTAGTGCTGAACAAGGTCCAGCTGTTAAATTATCCACTTGTGAGATGGTGGCATGTTTGTGGAACTACGAACTGTCTCGCACTCTTTCTATCATACAATGACCTCCGAGCTCACAGTGGTGGGAAATAAAATGTTTACAACAAGTGGAGATCATCATCGAACAGCTGACAAACAGCACTAAGCACACACACGCCACTTTTCAGACAGTTCATCAGCTCTAGGCAGTGATAAACATAGTTGAGAGTCTCTCGGTTGAGTTTTTAAATGAGGATGAGGGAAAAGAAAGCCAGGACTCTGTGTGTTGCAATATCCTGGCATGTCCGTTAGCATTAACATTTTACCTCTTTCCTATGGGTCACAAGTTTAGACAATAGACAGGCATTTAAATCACTAGATCATGTGATATACACTGATCATAACCAAACCACAAGAGAGTTGCTCTTAAAGACAGATCTGATTTCAGCAGCCGGTTCAGTATATGAGAATGAGAAACACAGTTACTAACCTGCTGAAAAGGGACTTTCCATGCTGGTCCAGGCTGGTCTATGCTGGTTTGGCGCTGGTACATTACCAAAACTTGGCTGGTAAAGCTGTTCAATCAGCAAGCTCTTTCAGGTAAACCTGTGTGATCAAAATATTTAGCTGGTTAAACCTATTAAACAGAAAACCAGCATCCAATCCACAACATATACACATTTCATACACTTTGCACATTCCTTTACAAAGGATGTTTCCCCTGGTAAGGTTCTTGATCTAAAGAGCAATGGTAATTTCCATTAATCACTCTGAATCACGTCTAATAACTAGTATTAGCCCAGGCCTATAGAGTGCCGAAGTTATGACATCACTTTGTAGGCCAAAATGCAGAAGTGAGTTAGCATTTTAACACTCCCGGTTCCCTTGCCCTAAAGTCTATGGTTTTTTTTAATGGGTTTTTGCTAAATCGCCTGAAATAAGGTCTGTGGTGAACAAAGCATCTAAATATTTTCATGTTTTAATCACACCAGTTATAACCTGCTTGTGGCTTTTCAAACTTTATTGTGTCTGCTGCTTGTTATATAGGCTTCAAAATGTAAACATTTTTGATTAACTTGTAAAGATTATCTTGATAGACAAAACGTGTAAGGGTCACAACTCTTTGTTGAACACAGATCTTATTTTGTTGCGATTTTCCAAAAGTCTATGGGGAAAATGCATAGCTTTTCGAATCGAGGGAACCCATGCGCCGCTAACTTCCGAGTTGTCCTACAAAGTGACGTCATCACTTCGGCACTCTATAGCCACTAAGTTAAGACTAGGCCTAAATCAGCGGTTTTGTTTTTCACCTCTGTAACTGGTTGTTGTCTGCGTTGTGTGTTTTATTATGATTGAATAAAGAGACTGACGGCAACTGGGTCAACTCTTTGTTTACTCTGACATACAACACAAACAAGCGGCCGCAGAGTGAATTGCCCTTAATGTTATCTCTCCCATGAGATTACAATGCAAAAGGGGCAGAGGAGCATGAATCATAAATTGAGTAAAGAAAAATAGTAACATTGCCCCAAATGTTATGTATAAAATAAATCGCCATGTGCCCTTATTTCTACATATTTAGGCAAAAGACAAGAATAGAACTTTAAAAAAGGGTAAAATGACAAAAATAATCACACGGGTAAGTAAACCGTCAATGATGTAAGTAATAATATGAGCAATTCAAATGAAAAATAATAAACTACATACATATTACAGAAAACACACGTCTTTTACAACTTGAAGCTCAAAGTTTTACAATCAGAAGTGTTTTAAAGCTGCCTATTTAAGTTTTTTTCTACTGGCACATACATGTGATTTAATATTGCAAACAGAACACTACAGCTATATTAGAAGTTTCTCTCAACTCATTTGGCATTAAAATTGGACCTTGACTATAACAACAGAACAAGAAAACATGAAGCTATGATCTCTGGAAACATATCTCCCCATAATATTGACAAATTTCCACAACAAACACTTCCTTTATTCCATTATTTAAAGAAATATTTCACCACAAAACTTTTGTTTACTAACCATTAAGTCTTGCTCAAATCATAACCTTATTTTCCATTCAATCGAATGGCATATCATTACAAAGCATAAAACAGTTTTCTGTGAGGAACAGATTGACATTTAAATCAGTTTAATAGCAAAATGTTTACATAATTATGCCTAAGTTCTTTTCGCAGAGTTTATGAAAGAAGTAGCCAACTTATTTGTGAACAAATCATTTCTTGTAAGTTAGATCTTTTCAGCATTCACAAAACCGGTCTAATTGAATCATCCATACAAAGAGTTATCCCCAAATGAAATAGAAGAGTCTAATGACAAAGACAAAATCAAAAGCCAGTACAGAGGATGGCAAGCCCCAAAACAGACATCACAAAAGTTATTTTACATCACTTCAGGACTGTGACCCTGACTTATTCAAGGGTTAATGGACTTCTGCTGACTTTTTGTATTAGAGCTGATGCTAATCAACCTGACAGGTTTCATAACTAGTCTGTGTGTATTGAGACTGTGTTGGATTATTTGTTAAAAACATATCTATCCATTGAGTGTGTGAGACCGGGAGAGATGTGGATATCTAAGACAACATTGAGTCAAAGTTAGTTTGAATATTAGCATTCAGTGTGCAACAATATGTTTGTGTCTGTGTGCCAGGAGCTCAGTCTTAAAACCGTTTTCCCCAGGGCAGGACTCTTACAACATGGATAATAATAGAATTATTCACAAAGATGTCATTTAAAATGACTTTATCGCCTCACAGCCAATTTTCCAGCAAGCTTAAAGACATTTAAGTTTTAAGCATTCTAGCGTTGTACTACCAAATGTGTCAGTCCTGAATATTTGATCGACAGAAATAAGAAACAGCCCTGGAGATATACTACTAGATTAAATCTGCTGCATTCTTCATGCGCTGCACATTTGAATGTGTTTCAGAAGTCAAGTGCCTCTCTTGGGCAAAACCTGCTGTTTGTGAGAATATTCTATGTTCTCTGTAACTGCTTGAGAGTAGTTAACCTGACAGTCTTTGCCCTTGGCCTTCTGTCTCTTGTGTCCTGCTTATTCCAACATGAAAGGAAAAATAACTATAATATACAAGTCTAATGGTAAATGTGAGCAACTCTTTGGTTTCTTGTTTTCAGTTCCTACAGCCAACTGTTCAAGAGTTTAGGGTTGGAAAGATTTTTTTTTAATTTAAGAGGTTTCTAATGCTGCATTTACTTGACAAAAACACCATTTTTTAAACGTCAATATTGTTATACATTATTAGCCTACAATTTAAAATAATGGGCTTCTGTGTTATATTTTTAAATTAAATTTATTTCTGTGATGACAAAGCTGAATTTTTAGCATGTTCTCTCCAGTCTATTGTAATTAAAAACTATCGCTGTAGGCCTATGTTAATTAAACATAGGAGCGGCGAGTTAAACGTTTCATTCGAAAATAAAGTTATGACGTTGCAGAGAAATACCTCACAGACAAGCGGTGGCATACCCATATCCCTGGTACTCGCCTTTTGAGTAAACACCATCTCCGGGTGGCTTTTTTACAACATTTCAAATCCCTCAGTTCTCGCCATCTCTGAAAAGCAAAGTCCGACGTTACTTCTCATAAGCCCCTTTTCCACCAAAGCATTTTGAGAGCCAAAAGCGGCACTAACTCTTCCCTAGACTAGAACCGTTCCTTTAGCACGTCATGCTTCCCGTCGGGGGCTGGGGACGGGTTTAGATGTGTTCTAAACATATCTCTGACCATCGCAAAGCCAGAAGACAAACTGTGCAGAGAACACGCAAGCGTTTTTTTTTTTAAACATAAGCAAAGAAGAAAACAGTCACGAGATATAGAACAAATAAATGGAAAGAAAAGACACAAGACAGGGGTACGTGACTTATCAGAAAATATTACATATCAAACGAAAAGATTAAAAGACTTGCATATTTAAATTGTTTTTCAGTTTTCTGGTAACTTACCCGAATGTAGAGATAATCCCAAAGCAATGTACCGGCAAGCGTTTCTAGCGACGTACACAGTGACTGACACGCGTCGTTCCCTGGGCGCTCTAGTCAGTGGAAAAACAAACAGGTATCTGAACAGGTCCACAAGTTGAACCAAATCTGATCTAACTTTGAACCAGCACCAGTTCCGAACCAGTTCTTTTTGGGTGGAAAAGGGGAAAATAGCTCTGTCTGTAAATGCCAGCATACATTCTGTTTCTTTTTAAAGGGTTAAGTTACCCAAAAATGAAAATTAAGTCATTAATTACTCACCCCATGCTGTACCAACCCCATAAGACCTTTGTTCATCTTCAGAACACAAATGTAAGATATTTTTGATTAAATTTAGAGGTGGATCACTGATACATAGGATGCCTAAGGGAATGAAACTTGACAGCCTATAAAGTCATTAAAGAAAATGTTTAAATATTCCATGTGACTACAGTGGCTCAAGTTTAAGTTTATCAAGCGACAAGACTACTTTTAGTGCGAAAAAACAACATAAATAACGAGCTTTATTCAACTATTCCATTACTTCCTTGTGGGCCTTGATAATCGGAGTTGAAGAGATATCTTCCAGAACGCATGCGCGAGAACTGAGATGAGGACGTTCTTCTTAACTTCTTCTTGTTATCCGGCTGCTCATCACTTAGGAGTATTACAGCCACCTACCGTATAGAGATGACGTGCTGATATAGCCGGAAAGCGCAAAACTTTCTGTTTACAAGCAGAGGAAGACGTGCACTGTACCAAAGCATCGAGAACTTTGTAAGTGTACAGACTGTTTAATAAGGAGAAACTTTATGAAGACACTTCACTTCTGTGTATAGACAGGAGCCATCTTGGAAAACACAGTCACGACAAGCCAAACCACGACGTTGTGCTGAGTGATCTGAACTGTATGAAGTTCAGCGAACTTCTGAACTATGTGGAACAGCGCTCTGGGTTCCACTATCGAGACTATTTTTCTAAAATGGCTCCTGTCTGTATACACGAAGTGAACTGTCTTTATAAAGTATCTTCTTATTAAACGGTCTGTACACTTACAAAGTTCTCAATGCTTCGTTTTGCAGTGTATGGACCCTCATTATGTTACTGTGTTAGTGTGGGGCTATTTTGAGCCTTGTTAGTGGGATAAACAAGCGATTTCTTTTTACTTAGTAAATGCCCCCAGTACTAGCATTATACGCTAAACAGTTTTTAGAGATAAAACTCTTTACATTCGACTATCATGAAAACAAATCTCAAGAGAACGGTTGACTGTTTTATTAGACCAAAGGTTCATTTTGCGCTGGAGTTCTCCTTTAAATGTGATTTTAAGTATTCTTCTGAGAAGTACATAAAAAGTTGACTGAGCTTTCTTATTTGTTGTTTTGTTTAAAATAAGTATAATAGCACACTTGAATTAACTTCAGCTTTGTAAGGGCTGCTAAGTCCATAGCAGTGCAGGTTCAAAGAGCACAGTGTGGCTGTGAAGAAGCGCTTGTAAACACCTATGTTAAGCTTAAAATGATAGACTTCTTGGCCATGCTCGAGCAGAAATTACGGGACCGCTGAGTCCACATCCAGTGTGAGATTAGGGATGGGGCCATCATGTTGAACGTCATATAACCAAGACTGGTACAATCCTGATATAAAACCTGTCTGCTAAGTGCATTGAATGAGCTCTTTAAATGTGGTTTACTGAAAAGAGAAAGATTTGCTAAACAGAAGTATGTGACAGCAGCCGGTAGTATGTGAGTGTGTGAGTTATGGCTCTTGTCTTGTGTCTCAGCCCGAGGTCACGATCAAAGCCGCTTTCATTTCCCCCTCCAAGGCAGAGAGCAGCAGTCCCATTGCTAACATGATGTAATTCCAGTTAAGACTGACATATTTGAATGCGACCTTTGAGTTTAAGCACAAGGGCTGACCTTTTGATCCATATGCAAAGAACAGTGAGGCCTCCGACATATTTCAGAGTTTAAAGAGGTAATACATCATGTTAGAGAACCTTCTTACGACAGCCGCACATACCACAACAACACAGAGGGTTGTCAAACTCTGCAAGCAGAACCTGTCCCAAGACAACAGGCAAAAGAGTGTGTGACATAAAAAAAAAACGTGAGAAGGAAAGAAGGAAAGATTTAAGCATATGATATATCTCTAGAGATTGTAACAGGTGCTTTAACAGGTGTTAACTTCACAGCGGAAAAGCGCCAGATGATTCCTGACTGATGTGTCCGTATGTAGGCAGGATGGTCACTTAAGCTCAGGGATTCCCATTTTCTGGGGCAGATGTTCAGATTGTTTTAGTTTGTCGTGGGTTGAATAGTTGATTAATAATATTGTGTTCTAAGTTTCCAGCAACAAGGAATACGGCTCTGAATGTGAAACTACTGTGCGGCGTATTACAGACGATTAGAATGTTTTTGTGGAACGCAATGCTAAACACAAAAATTCTATTTACAAAGGTCTTCATATTATTGCAACAAAGGACATGTAATATGTTCCTTAAAGGTACAGTTCACCCAAAAATTAATTAATCAGTATTTACTCACCCTTGATGACCTTTGTTCATCTTTGGAACACAAATGAAGATATTTTGGATGAAATCTGAGAGCTGGATCAATCCTAGTCCATAGGCTTCTTGAGGGATAGAAACTTGCCGGCCTCGAAAAGTTATTAAAGACATTGTTAAAATAGTCCAAGTGACTACAGTGGCTCAATCTTAAGTTTATCAAACGACAAGAACACTTTTGTGTGCAAAAAACTTTAATTCAACTATTCATTTCCTTCTCTCTGGGCCTCGAGTCAGGTTACTAGTTTAACAGCATATGATCTGTTGTTGTACGTCACACGCATCAGACACATGACCAGTGTCGGCCAATAGTGAGCCTACGTGTTTCATTTAACTAACTAGAGGCCCATGAAGAAGGAAATGAATAGTTGAAATAAAGTCGTTATTTATGTTTGTTTTTGCGCACAAAAAGTGTTCTCGTCGTTTGACAAAGTTAAGATTGAGCAACTGTAGTCACTTGGACTATTTTAACGATGTCTTTAATAACTTTGAGGCCGGCAAGTTTCAATTCCTCAGGAGTGATCCAGCTCTCAGATTTAATCAAAAATATCTTAATTTGTATTCTGAAGATGAACGAAGGTCTTACGGGGCTGGAACAACATGAGGGTGAGAAATTACTAACAGAATTTTCATTTTTGGGTGAACTAACCCTTTAATGTTTTATTTTTTTCTATGTTTCAATCAAGATTTTAAGTTTTATATAAATATAAACAAAATATACAATTTTAATTAATAAAAAAATACCTTTTAAAAGGTCGGGGTTGGTAATATATTTTTTATGTTTTTGAAAGAAGTCTCATATGCTCATAAACCTTAAACCTAAAAAAAAAATATTTTAGTATAATAAAATGTTATTTATTCCTGTGATGCAAAGCTGATTTTTCAGGATCATTACTCCAATCTTCAGTGTCACATGGTCCTTCAGAAAATATGCTGATTTTGTGCTCAAGAAACATTTCTTGTTATTATCAATGTTGAAAAAATTTGCTTAATATTTTGTTTGGAAACTGCGATCGTTTTTTCATGATACTTTGATGAATAGAAAGTTCAGGAGAATAATTATTTATTTTAAATAGTAATTGTTTGTAACATTATAAATGTCTTTACTCCTTGCTGAATAAAAGTATACATTTTTATAATTTAATAATAAAAAATATAATATATAATTTATAATAATAAAAAAAAATTACTGACCCGAAACGTTTAGGATGGTGGTGCGTTGGTGTTTTTTCCCCATCATTTCTTAACCTTCACTACTTCATCTAAATGGTCCTGCAGTGCGAAAAAAAAGTTTTTCAATTAATATGGCCCTAAAAGCTGCATGATAATTATAAAAGTAAAAAAATAGTTATGAATGGAAAAAAAGCATGTCACAATGAAGGACACGTCAACTTCCCACCTGCATTATTTACATTACAGCTATATTTGCGGGTAACTACATGTGTAACACAGATTTAGACAAATATTCAAAAACTTTCACTGACCGAAACAGTGAAGCAGACTTCTGTGAACACATAACAATAGACCCAGAGTTTGTGTCTTGTCAGTGTATGAAGAATATCTGTGTCACGATCAGGCCAGCTGGCAGGTTTCTACTCCAGACTGTGAGTGACACACAAAGCTGTCATGTGTAACTGGTGACACAGTTGTCCATGCGTGAGCGGTGGCGGGTCGTCTGTGTAAAACATAGCAGTCGGCACTCCTCACAAACAGACCTATTATCAGTGTCCTGTGCTTTTAGCACAGCAAAAGAAAAAATCCATCGTCATTTACTGATCATACATTTACCCTGGGGTGGAATATTCTCTCTGCTCCGATCCTGGACTCGCTTTCCATCACTCTATGTACAAAACCGACCCCGATCAGACAAAAACACTGCAACAGAAACTGTGTCATGATCCTGAAGCACTTCCTGCATCATATGACTATAACTTTTGCCTGAAGACATCGCAAATGAGGACAAAGTGAAAGTGAAAAGAGATGGTAGGCCAAAAATGGGTTGTAGGCCTACATCTTTTCTGAAAAAACTAAACAAAACAAAAAACATAATGCTAAATACAAATAATAAAAAGTAAATATATATGCTACTGCATAATTAGTCAACTAAATAGGCTTATCAACTTATTAAAGAGAAGAGAAAAGTCTTATTATCTTTTGTTGTCCACATCAAAGACAATCAAACTCACTTTTTTAGCAAAAAATTTCCAAATTACGTAGATATCAATATGAACGGGTTGCATGTACATCCTCTGAAAACCATGAACAAAACTACACAAGGAAATAGAAATGAGAGACTACGTTAAATAGGCCTGCTATTTAAAAGAAATTAAATAAATAGTTTTGTCAGAGTGTGAAGAATATCTGTGTCATGGATGTGTCAGACTGTGATTGACAAAAACTTGCCTTAATTTAAGTACAATCAACTCGGAGTAGTTCATTTCAACTTTACATCATAAAAATGAGTTAAATCTTGTATAACTTAAAACAATAACTTATTTTGATGAGATAAAGCTATGTAAAATCATGTTGTCATTACTTATTAGCTTGATTTTAAGGCTTATCTGTTTTGTTAACCTTTGTACAACAACATTTTTGGCTCGCCGCTTAATGATGGTGGAAAGCCATTGAAACAACACACTTAAAAACATTTTACAGGTGCTGATTGTTAATATAGATAAGCATTTATTTTCCGCCGACTGTACATTATCCTGCATAATCAAATATGGAGTTACATTATCAAATAAATATGAAATATTGATTTGAGTTGAAAGTGTTTTATGTCAGAAGAAAGACCACTGAGGGATATGAGAGAGACATGAATCTAGCCGTTGCATAAAAATATCTGAAAGCTAAAATTGTCCAATCAGAATCAAGTGCTCCAGTGAGCAGTGTAATAAAATGATGTATTATGAAGCTGGAAATGAGAGATTTGTTCTTTTTATATGCACTTCCATGTGTCCGCCCCCTCCCCATCTCATAAATGGTTTTCTGAGCAAAGCTGGAATTGGAAATCTAATAAGAGCACTTTTCATTGACAACCGCTGGCTGAGGACTGAAGCTATTGGCTGCGTTACAGCTGTGAGAGTCAATCTCTTCAAGTGGAGTGAATGGCCACTGAGAGTCTTAGACAATACCACGCTGACAGAGAGACTATTTCAGCGTGGAGCGAGAGAGCGAGGCGTACCGTGGTGGGGAGGGCTGATTGTCTCTGACTCGATGTGGACGTGTTCATTAACCTCGGAAATCTCTCTCTGCGGCCCACGATATAGCAGGACTATTCATTCACTGACTGGATGGCGTGATAAATGAAGGGCAGAGATAAACAGAAAGACCGAGCTGCTCTGACAGGATGAATGAAGCTACCATGTGTCCAATCAGGAGTTGAAAACAAGATGCATCTTCATTAAATCTGTGGTTTGGAAAACACTGGGAGGAAATGTGAATAAACGGTAATGAATGGTGATTTTGATAATGTAGGTCATTCTTTCTCTCCGTCACTCTTTATCGCTTTCTTTTTTCCCACTGCATTGTCCTCTAACTATACAATTCTTAGCTTCTTTATCCTTTTTGACCTCCTCACATGACAGATCATGTCCCCTCAGTATTCTTTTTTTTTTCTGTGTGAGATCTCTGGAGAAAATGACAGGAGTTCAAATGCTGAATTAATCTTTTTTTAAAAACTCAAGTTTACACAGAAAGCGTTTCCAATTGTTTTTCAATGTAAGTTCTTGCTAGATGGATGTCTTTAACAGACGTGGAATTCTACAAACTTTTAAAAACGTGTTTCCAGACCTTGCGCTTTTCCACTTCCACTGACCTGAGTCTCACGTTTGTACAGCATAAAACACATTTTGTTAATTAGAGTTTTAAAATGTGAAGGGTCTAAATTAAATGACTAGATCAAGTAAAAGTCTGACTGCCCTTATGAAAATTAACCATTAGGCTTACATGTCCCAAACCACAAAAAAAAAACAAAAAAAAAACAGGTTATTGCAGTGAAACCATGGAAATTGCAAACCATAGTTTACTTTTAGTTGTAGTTCACATTTTAAAAAACACTTTTACTGATAATTTACTCACCCCATGTCATCCAAGATGTCCATGTCTTTCTTTCTTCAGTCGAAAAGAAATTAAGGTTTTTGATGAAAACATTCCAGGAATTTTCTCAATATAATGGACTTTACCAAACGAGTTCAAGGTCCAAAAGACAGTTTCAGTGTAAACTGTTCAAAGGGCTTTAAGCAATTCCAGACAATGAATAAGGGTCTTATCAAGCGAAAACAATCACTCATTTTAAAAAGAATAAAAATTTAAGATATTTTCATTCATTTTAAGTCAGGGGTGCCTAACCCTGCTCCTGCCAATTCACGACTGTCCTGCACAGTTCGTCTCCAATCCTAATCAAACACACCTGCCTTTCATTTTCAAGTGATCCTGAAGACCTTAATTAGTTGCTTCAGGTGTGTTTGATTAGGGTTGGTGCAGGAGCAGGATTGGGCATCCCTGTTTTAAGTTAAGATGAATGAATCTTTTTCCGAGTCAATTTGTTCATTTCGTTCGTTGAATGAATCAAATGACACGAAAAAGAGAGAGTTCGAACAGGAGAGTGACGAACACTCATCACAGAACAGAGCAAGGAGAACATTTGAGCTTATAAAACGTCACAAACTTTTTTTTTTTAAATGAGAGATCGTTTCGCTTGATAAGACCCTTATTCATCGTCTGGAATCCGTTTAAAGCCCTTTGAACAGTTTGCACTGAAACTGTCTTTTGAACCTTGAACCGTTTGGGTTACCAGTAAAGTGCATTATATGGAGAAAATCCTGGAATGTTTTCATCAAAAACCTTAATTTCTTTTCCAACTGAAGAAACAATGACATGGATATCTTGGATGACATGGGGTGAGTAAATTATCAGTAAAGGTTTTTTTTTTAAAAATCGTGAACTACTTTAACCACGGTATTTGTAGTGAAACTGTGATTAATTGTAATCAATCGACAAAATAAATAAATTAAAAATTAAAACTGTTAGAATACACTTAAGACCATGATTACTTTTCATAAGGGTGTCCTTTTCGGTTTTATCATGTACATATTCACATGATAAGAGCTTGTTAATTCCAGTTTGTCCCTCTTGAAAATGTCTTAAAGTAAAAAAAACATCATTTGACCAGTGGAAAAGGTGAAGAGCTACATTTTTTTATATGTAACAAAGAAAGTAAAAAAAATGTCTGCTTGGTAATAAATATTACAATCATGTTACTTTATTGTTTGCGATTTTCTTTTGGGTCTTATTGAGCAACTGAGCAAATTTCACCTCTTTCTCTTTATTTCCCACCGGTTACAACTGTAACCAAAAATAATCCACATATACTTTCAGTAACATCTTAAACACTTTTTCAGAAAAACCATGAAGGCTTATTTCATCAGTCTATTCAAGGAGTAATATAGAAATCTCACATTTCCAGCTTCATACATCATTACACTGCTCACTGGAGCACTTGATTCTGATTGGACAATTTCAGCTTTCAGATATTTGTATATAATAACTGGCTAGATTCATGTCTCTCGTATGATATATCCCTCAGTGGTCTTTTTTCTGACATAAAATAATTACGACTCGAAACAATTTAATATTTTTATTTATTTGATAAGAAGCACTTACTTAATTCATTTGGGAGCAGTGTTGTTATTGTTACCTAAAATGTTTTTAGTAATTGAAATAAGCTGAAATAATAATAATAAGATAAAAATAAAATTTAAACGCCTTGGGAACCAAATGAAATAAGTTATAGTACGTAGGCCCGGTTTCAGTAGACAGGGCTTAGATAAAGCTACATAGGATTGCGCCTTAGTTCAATTAGGACACTTAAGTAGCTTTTATAAACATGCCTTAGTAAAAACATTACTGGTGTCCATCTCAAGTGCAAAACAATGACACCGACATAATTTAAAATATATTAGTGCAAGCAGCTTTTAGTTAAAACAGCTCAACAAACATGAAACATGAACGTGAAACCGGGGTAAAATGACAAACTAAACTAAAATACAAATAAATTAGAGCTGTATTATAGACATTTAAAAAAAAGACGACGACATAAACACATGACAAAAATCCTAAAAATAAAGCTGAAAAATATAAAATAGCATCATAAATATTATCAACCCTGCTTTAGGATCAAATGGGTAATTATTGATTGTTTAATTCTATTGCTTAGTGCTTAAAACTCAACTGCACTAAAACTCAATAAAAACTGTTGTTTTTTCTAGATATTACAGGCTGCTGACAGTCTTTAACTACATTAATTGTTGATTAAAGACCTCAAATGTTTCTGCTCTATCTGAACTAACGGTTCATCAAGCCACTGATCCAGTAAAGCAGAAACAACGATTCTCTTCTAAACATGAACCCATTCAGATAGTGTGGCAGAACAGATGCCTTTGCTTCTTCTAAATTTGCCCTCCTGCACACCACTTTGTCTCAGAGATGAGTCTGTCAGACTCCTGTCACTCCTGTGTGTGTGTATGCTCTGCCCCACGGTCAGAATAAGACCTTTTCATTTACGAACTATAAACCACAATCTCACACAATCACATCTACTATGCTGAAACACACACACACACACACAGCCCCTCTAATAAATAAAAGACTTGGAAAAAGTTCCAATCAGGAACACTTTTGGAAATATTGACTGTTCTTTTTATCTAGTTGTTTGTGTGAGAGAGAAAGCACAAGAAGAAATAAAGTGTGTGTCCATGTGTGTAATTAGCACATCTGTTGTTAGGTTTTAGGTGAGAGTGGCACCTTCAAAAACATCTGGGCTTCTCCATCTGCTCCGGCCCAGCACTCTCTGCCTCTTTCTTCCTCTCTCTCCAGCTTTTTCTTTCCATTTCTATCCTGGTGAACATGAAAATGTTTAAATGTTAAAATAACACACCAGTCGTTTCAATGGCAACAAGAATCATGTGGAACTAAATGATTCTAAACTGCATGATTGTGCAATTTACACATAACGAAAGGTAAAGTACATTCATGCTGGGTTGTTTTATCCCAACTTTGGGTCAAATATGTACAAACCCAAACACTGGGTTAAAATGTCATGTAAAAATCTAACCCAAAGGCTGGGTTTGTCCATATTTGACCCAAAGTTGGGTTGAAACAACCCAGCAGTTTTTAGAGTGTAGAACATCATTATTTTTATTCCCAGATGCATTAAATTGATCAAAAGTGGCAGTAAATATATTTATGCAACCAAAGATTTTTTTTTTTCAAATTAACGCTGTTCTTTCTAACTTTATATTTGTTAAAGAATCATGTGCTACATCCAAAATCTCATATTGTATAGTAGTTACTACATTTGGTTTGAAACTTACTTTGCACCCATTAAAAAAATGTATGTTCAATATAGTGTCAGTGTGGGTAGTTGAATGAAATTTGGACATACTACATCCGCCATGTTGTTAGTGTCACTTGATAACAGCATCAGTTACATCGCTTCCTGCCATTCATAATTCCTCTTCCGTGGCCTCATGATAGTAAAGTGTCCTTCAAATGAGCACTTCAGATCTTTTCACCTTCTGTCTAATGAATACTATGAATTTTTTCACTTACTATAATATAGTATGGAAGTTAGCATATTTGGACGCAGCCAAGGTTTCCACAAAAATATTAAGCTTTTTTTCAACGTTTTTTTTCAATGTTTTCAACATTTATAATTAAAAAAAGTCAAATAAATTCAAAACAGCATATAATGATTTCTGAAGGATAATAAGACACTGAAAACTGGATTATTGATTCTGAAAATACAGCTTTGCATCACAGAAATAAGAAATGTATTAAATTTGAATTTAGTTATTTTAAATGTAATAATATTTCACTATTTTACCATTTAACTGTATTTTTTGTATTCTTACTGACCCCAAACTTTTAATATAGGTATATAAATTGTATTATCTTGCTGTTGAAAAATATCTTAAAACATAATTTCACCCAGAAAAACCCATCAGACAATTTTCAGTATGTCGTTTTGTCTACATCAAGTCATTAAAGGGATAGTTCACTTTGAAATTAATTTTTGCCTAAGACACGAAACGAGCGGTTTGTGTGAGAAAACGACAGTATTTATATCGTTTTTACCTCTTGTAATCATAGCCATGACAAAATGATCTGACGGCACGGGCGCTTCGGCTCTGGAAGTGATCGCTTGCGCGCCTACGCTGGCCTACTGCGTCATACGTCACTCTGTTTATACAGAGATTTCGGAAGTTTTACCTTTCACTAAACATATTTAGATATATACGGGAAACTGCAATGGAAGACGATTCGGTATATCTAAATATGTTTAGTAAAAGGTAAAACTTTCGAAATCTCGCATAAATATTGAGTGACGTCACATGCAAGCGATCACTTCCGGCGTGACATTGAACTGATTCAGTTCGGTTCAGTTGGACATTGCACAACTGATTCAGATCACTTGGACGTCAATGTGATTACACGAGGTATAAACAGTATAAACACTGTTAGTTTTCTCACACAAACCACTCGTTTCGTGTCTTAGGCCATCATTAGCCCCTTTTCCACCAAAGCATTTTGAGAGCTCGGTTCGGAAGCCGGTGCCTGCCGTGCGAACCAAGTTCTTTGTGTTTCGACAGCCAAAGAACGATCTCGGCCGGGATGAAAACTGTTCCAGAAGCGGCACCAACTCTTTGCTGGACTAGAACCGTTCTTTTAGCACGTCATGCTTACCGTCGGGGCTGGGGCGGGTTTAGATGTGCTCTAAACATCTTTTCTGACTATAATATAGGATTGCAAAGCCAAGAGAAACATTTGCAGAAACACGATGGAGTCCGCCTCTGTAATTGTTATGATTGAAGTTGGCCGCAAGCGTTTCTATTTTTATTTTATTTTTTGTTGAAAACATCTATAAGCAACAGTACATCAGAAAAGATTACATATCAAACGAAAAGATTTAAAGACATTCATATTTCAAGCGTTTCTAGCTAAGACGTATGGCGATGTACACAATGGCGTAATGACTGCTCGTTCCCTGGACGCTCTAGTCAGTGGAAAAACAAACAGGTTCTGAACAGGTTCGCAAGTTGAACTATACTGCAAACCAAGCTTTGAACCAGCACCAGTTCTGAACCAGTTCTTCTTTGGTGGAAAAGGGGTCTGCTTTTTGGTGGACCCCTTAGCCTCCAGTGTATGACTGATAGACAACAACAGTTTGACTGAAAAATGTCAAAATTGAAAATACTGTGGAAACAAAGACACCTACATCTTGGATGCCCTTGAGGTAAGCTAAAACATATCAAAAATCTAATTTCAAAGTGAACTATCCCTTTAATGCAACCAAATGTTAATGAAAATAATTTTGCTGCAGTATTTCTTATCTGAATGAAAGCAGGTTTCTCATTTCTTATTTTATTGTAACCATTTTTACAAATGGTACAATACCAGCTCTTGGAGAAAGAGTATGTCATGGTATATCTGGAGGAAGGAAAACCGAACAGACTTTCTATTTTGACTGACCTTTGACCCTGGTGACCTTTTCTCCATCAAGACAATAACAAATGACTAATTAGGCAAAGCAAATGAAAATTCTAGAAAAATAGGCTAGGAGGGGGAAACAGCAAAATTTCATGATCAGGACAGCAGGCATCAAAATGACTCAAATGATATTTTTTGTGCTCAAACAGCACAAATGAAAACTCAGCAGATGATTTTGCTAAACTAAGGCAAAACAACGAGACTAATGAGTCAGCTGACATGACAATAAAAAGTTACTGTAGTAAAAGTAAAAACATTCAAAAGTAGCAAAATGAAAACTGTAATATTGAGTGAATACATATAAAAACACATTCTCACCTGTGAATTCAAATCTTTGCGGTTTCATAACCAGAAGCTGCACAATCATCTTAATGTGAGTGACGACACGGTGACCTTTTGCAAGATGGCGGGCATGCCACGTGTGTACAGTGGTTGAATGTGGCATCTATCGGTAGACATTTCACTGGATCTCTCCTTCACAGACACACACGTGAAAACACAGAGTGTACAGCAAACAGAAGAGCGTCCCCTTCCTTTATTTTACAAGAGTTTTGTACAGTCTAAAGTTAAACAGCTGCTGTGTTTCTAAACATCACCAATTTCTGAACAGCGTTTAAACAACACAAAACAACAGACACAGGCAGAAACAAAAAGCAAAAACCCTGTACAGAGTCCTGTAAACAAACTAACACAAAATATCCAGAAAATCATACATTAGTCCATTGGAAACCCCATATCTCTGCCCGCTCATGACCTCTGACCTTTAGGACACTTATGGAGGTGGTTGCTATCCTCAGGACAAACATATAAATAAAAGA
>JAQIUQ010001410.1:120000-190000 GCA_030378365.1 Hybognathus amarus | reverse complement strand
ATGTCATGTCATGGTTCTGAAGGTGTCATGTAAGTCTTTTGCAACCCCTTCAAGTAAAGTGTTACTGCATGTACTCCCATTTGGGGTCAGTACACTGTCAGTATTGTTCACCAAGGCATTTTATTTGGCCAAAAATTCAGTATCTGATACGTACATGAACAGACTTCCAATTCAAGGATAACAAATAAGGGATTCAGGAGGTTTCATGTGTCACTTGTATGTCTTATCTTATCGAAGATGTACTGTAGGTGTCTTTGTTTCCACAGTATTTTCAATTTTGACATTTTTCAATCAAACCGATCTTGTCTGTCAGTCATATAATGCAGGTTTAGGGGTCTGCCTCAAAGAGCATGCACAGAGAAGTCCACATTAAACATGATTTAATGACTCGTAAATGTACAGTACACACTGATAGCCTAAGACACGAAACAAGCGGTTTGAGTGAGAAAACGAATAGGATTTATATTGTTTTTACCTCTTGTTAACAGCCGTCGAACTGATCTGAATCCAACTGAACTGTCTCCAACATTACGCCGGAAGTGATGTCACGCAATGTTTACGCAGAGATTTGGGGAGTTTACCTTTTACTAAACATATTTACATTTATCGAAATCTTTTTCCATTGCGATTTGCCGTATATCTAAATATGTTTAGTATGTAAACAACACTCCCGATGTAAACATTGCGTGAAAACAGACGCGAGAGATCACTTCCGGCGTCCGTTGGACACGGTTCAGTTCGGTTCAGTTGGACATCTGATTCAGATCAGTTCATGTAGCTGTTAACAAGAGGTGAAAGCGACATAAATCCTATTCGTTTTCTCACACAAACTGCTCGTTTCGTGTCTTTAGGCCATCAATGTGTACTTACATTTACGAGTCATTAAATCATGTTTGATTTGGACTTCTCTGTGTACATGCTCTTTGACATAGACCCCCATACCTGCATGTATATGACTGACAGACAACAACGGTTTGACCGAAAAATGTCAAAATAGAAAATACTGTGGAAACAAAGACACCTACATCTTGGATGCCCTTGAGGTAAGCTAAAACATATCAAAAATTAATTTCAAAGTGAACTATCCCTTTAAAATTTGTGGAAACCATGAATCATGAAAAGAAATCTTTGTATTCAAAAATTAAATTTACGCTCACCTTTGATCAATTTAATGCATCCCTACAGAATAAAAGTATTACCTTTAAAAAAATCATACTGACCCTATCTTCCAGCTAACAGACATGAACTACAAGCCACAAAACTCCTAATTTCGATTTCACAAAGTTGTTTAAGTATTTCGACCAATAGGCCTAAACAACAACAAGCCCCATTGGTCTACATTCCACACAAACACGTACCGTGGCAGAGAGCTGTACTGTCTCTGAGCATGTGTGAAAGCATCTCTGGCTTCCTGCCTCTGTAACTGCACCTCCACAGACACCGAGTGACGGCCGGATGAAGCCTGCGAGCTGCAGTTGGACTGTAACGGAAACAAGAGTTATTACCATGTTAATTAAACACAAACAGGTAAAAGTTCAGTAGAGAAAAAACGTTATGGAGTTATTGAAGGAACATTACGAACATACAGACAAACAAACACTTAAGCTAAGTACTTACCAGGTATCACTGATGTTTTTTTTGTGTAGAGGTCAGTGACATTAGTGCAGAAATGTCTTTGAATGCAACATTATTACCAGTACTATGACCTTTAGTGCATTACTGCGGTTAATGAAACCATTAGAGTAGATTATAACCCATTAAATATTCATGGAGTCGGGTAATACTCTTCATAACAAAATTACAATTACATTACGGTCCTCCATAGTTATTGTAAAATTATTATCCATTATTCAAATGACCACATCATTAAAATTATATACAATTATTCCAGATCTATTTATCTCTATATTCTCCTCAATGCTTATTTCCAAAAATCAAAAAACTGAAGTATACACTCACCGGCCACTTTATTAGGTACACCTGTCCAACTGCTCGTTAACACTTAATTTCTAAGCAGCCAATCACATGGCGGCAACTCAGTGCATTTAGGCATGTAGACATGGTTCAAACCGAGCACCAGTATGGGGAAGAAAGGTGATTTGAGTGACTTTGAACGTGGCATGATTGTTGGTGCCAGAAGGGCTGGTCTGAGTATTTCAGAAACTGCTAATCTACTGGGATTTTCACGCACAACCATCTCTAGGGTTTACAGAGAATGGTCCGAAAAGAAAAAACATCCAGTGAGCGGCAGTTCTGTGGGCGGAAATGCCTTGTTGATGCCAGAGGTCAGAGGAGAATGGCCAGACTGGTTCGAGCTGATAGAAGGGCAACAGTGACTCAAATAACCACCCGTTACAACCAAGGTGGGCAGAAGAGCATCTCTGAACGCACAGTACGTCGAACTTTGAGGCAGATGGGCTACAGCAGCAGAAGACCACACCGGGTGCCACTCCTTTCAGCTAAGAACAGGAAACTGAGGCTACAATTTGCACAAGCTCATCGAAATTGGACAATAGAAGATTGGAAAAACGTTGCCTGGTCTGATGAGTCTCGATTTCTGCTGCGACATTCGGATGGTAGGGTCAGAATTTGGCGTCTACAACATGAAAGCATGGATCCATCCTGCCTTGTATCAACGGTTCAGGCTGGTGGTGGTGGTGTCATGGTGTGGGGAATATTTTCTTGGCACTCTTTGGGCCCCTTGGTACCAATTGAGCATCATTGCAATGCCACAGCCTACCTGAGTATTGTTGCTGACCATGTCCATCCCTTTATGACCACAATGTACCCAACTTCTGATGGCTACTTTCAGCAGGATAATGCGCCATGTCATAAAGCTGGAATCATCTCAGACTGGTTTCTTGAACATGACAATGAGTTCGCTGTACTCAAATGGCCTCCACAGTCACCAGATCTCAATCCAATAGAACATCTTTGGGATGTGGTGGAACGGGAGATCGCATCATGGATGTGCAGCCGACAAATCTGCGGCAACTGTGTGATGCCATCATGTCAATATGGACCAAACTCCCTGAGGAATGCTTCCAGCACCTTGTTGAATCTATGCCACGAAGAATTGAGGCAGTTCTGAAGGCAAAAGGGGGTCCAACCCGTTACTAGCATGGGGTACCTAATAAAGTGGCCGGTGAGTGTATATTTATATTTAGATGTAATTATACTTATTATACAGACTTTTTTCAATGATTAAATTCTACTTGGTTCTAAACCCTCGAACATTTTTCATCTCCAGTGGTGCTAGTTTTATTCCTCTAAGATTCAGGGATCCTTGGAAAATCAAACCATGACCCTAGCAACATGCTCTACCAGTTGAGCTATACATTATGCACTGGAATGAGGGGTCACAAGAGACGTCAGGTGAATGTTAGGTGAATGTTAGATAAGTGTTAGCTGGATGTTAGGTGAATGCTAGATGAACTGAGTTCATTTTAGGGTGAGGGGTGGATTTGTAGTGAAAACATAATTAAGCAATTCCGTAATGTAATTCATTAAGAAATCACACACACATACATACACTCACACTTGGTCGGCACGGAACATAAGGGTGTAATTATAAACAATAAAAGACTCATTTAACACCGCCTCTCTCTCGCTCACGCACACACTGACGGCTTTGTTCCACACTCAGAACAGTGTAACTGCAGTAAATTGCTCATGACCCATAAGAATCCATTTCTTTTATGGCAACATTTACATTGAGTTCCCTGCTCTCGTCACGCTCGGTCAAACAGATGAATGCCGTCCCAGGCATGCTCAATCAAGAGCCGATCCACACGGAGAATTCCATTAACTCTAATGAAGGAGAACAGCATGCTGGGATTGATTGACACAGCTTGCCAGCCATGTTGCCGTGGAGACAGAGGTGTTGAAGGATGAAGGATGTGTGGAGCCGGGTCATTTAGCCCAGTTCATTAACACACACACACACACACTTCACTGCCTAAAACAACATCAGCATCACATTTGTTTGCTAAACAGATTACGGCATTAAAAGTCTGATTTGGAATGCAGTAACGCTATCTGATTTATAACAGCTAATGATGTTAGCGTTGACTCACAAAAACACAGTGGAAGTTTTTCTGTTTATTCTCACCTGTCATCTCATGAAGAGAAAAACTCCAAGAAGAAATGATGGACATGTTTGAAACAAACCTGAATTGGATTAGATTTGGCTTGAGAAACAAAACTGATTCATTAAAGAAAACCACCCATCTTTATTCTGTTGCCTTTTGTTTGACAAAAAAAGGGTTTTAGGCATAGTAAAAAAAGGGCTTAGATTTATCAAGGGGGTTTTGGACGTTTGGAAACGGGGAAAAATTTGGGACGTAAAAGGGGGAAGGTAAAAGACATTGAAGACGTTATTTAATACAGTTACATAATCACTACCGTTACAAAGCGAAACGACAAAAATAATTCCATACATTAAAGGTGTTTGAAAAAGTTAAGAAGATGAAAAATTTAAAAAGACAAATTTACATTAAGGAAAATGCACATAATACCATGTGTAACAGTTCATTGAAATTCTCTCCCTAGAAATAATGTTAAAAATAGAAGGGTTTCTGAAATGGACAAGACCCCTTTTTAAGGAAGATCATTTTCTAGTGCAACTCATTCCTGATTTAAAGGAATAGTCCACCCAAAAAAGAAAATTCTGTCATCTTTTACTCTTGTTGCTTCTGAAACCTGTATGACTTTATTTCATCGGTGGAACACACACACACAAAACAAAAATTAGGAATGTTTGAACTATTTCAATGGGGTGCACAACAACTGACCTTCATTGTATGGACAATTTTGTGTTCATAAAAGAAAATCAGTCATACAGGTTTGGAAACGACAGAACCTTCATTTTTGAGGTGACAATCCCTTTATTAGGACCGTCTGCACTATTTAAAGGCATAAGGGGTTTAAACTTACCTCAATCCACATCATCACATTGAGTTCACACTCAATCCAGATTCTAATAATCTGGATTTAAATTCAGTAGCTTAAATACTAAACAATTTCAGTCTAAAACGTTTATTTTTACTCAGACACACGTTCACTCTTTCATACCACAAACACACACATACTCAGCCAATCACAGTTCTTGCCTTAATTCATGATCTGCCGAAGTGATGGCTGCGGTGATATGGTTGAACAGATGAATGGATGGGTGAACAGTCCAGATGGATGAACACATGTGATGTTAGCATTGTTAGCGGATAATGTCAGTGTCAAAAGTGACATGCTCCTGCATGCAGTGGTCTCAGGTTAGCAGTTAGCGTTATCCCAGGCCTGGAGGTCATGCACGCAACCGGCCCAGTCCTCAGACTGTCTTATCCTTCTTGGGATTTCCCAGAGACCATGGGCGTACGTCCAGTGATCATGGGTGCACATACACAGCTCACACACTCACCCAGGGCTGCTCCAAGCTGTAGGAGCGCTGGTGATCATCTGGCTCTACCTCTTCCTGCCTGATCTGCTGGAACTCCTGGCGTAAGCGCTGAATTCGGTCGTGGTTGCTCGGCGTCAGCCTGTTGGGGCAGAAAGAAGAGGTCATATGATGAGACATTACAACATTACATCATAATACCTTTGATCCTATACTCTCCGGGATGACAGGTGTTGGAACTGCGACCCTGTATAAAAGGTCACCTAGTTACGCTCCACTAACTTCAGGAGAACAAAGGTCAAGGTGTCACACACGGTGCACAGATGGTCCAGATACCTCTCTGGGCTCCTATTGTCCACAAGATCAGATCAGGAAAACCCACAGGAGAAATCATCAGACAATACAAGTATAATCCAGACGTGAATGTGTGTGCTTGTGAGAAGGAACCAGACAGATTTCCTCTTATTAAAATTCCATGATCACATGTTGCGTGTTTACGATGTAGAAGACAGCAACTGGGGATTTTTACACATGAGCAGATGTCCAGTTTTAAAACACACAGATGATGTATAAATTCTGTCATAGGAAATGACTGAAGATAATTTAGGAACGCAGTCGCAGACTACTCAGCAAATATGCATGTCTCAAGTATATATATGTATATATATACTGTATATATATAGGGCCCTATAATTTACGCGATGACGGAATAAAAGCACACTCTTTTTACAACTAAAATAACAGTAAAGGGTAAAAAAAATTAATTCCCAAAAATTAAAACGGAAAAAACAGAATTTGCAAAAATTAAAACGGAAAAAACGGAATTTGGGTATATATACAGCTATGGAAAAAAATTAAGAGACCACTGCCAAATCAGCAAGTTGCTCTGGATTTATTATTTATATAACAAATAATAAATCCAGAGCAACTGCTGATTTGGCAGTGGTCTCTTAATTTTTTCCATAGTATATATATATATATATATATATATATATATATATATATCCCCACACTGCACTAATTATAGGATCTTACTTAAACAACTCTCATACTGTCAAATAAAGTGCTTTGGGAAAAAAGAGAAGATCTCAATACCTGTAACAGTGTGTAACATGAGACAAGAATAAACAACTCAGGTAAGGCTATGTTGGAAAAGTACCGCCTACTCGGTATTGTGTATTTTGGGCTGAGGCAATTTATCTGATTTCTGAAGCCTCTGTCCTCAACTATAGAGAACGGCTGGTCTTCCAGGGACATAAATTCCATCATTTTCCTTTGGTCTTTTCACTGCTCATACCAAGGAAAGATATGATAGACTGCTAGCTTGTGGCTAGCTCCGACCTCAGGCTAGCGCGCTTTCCCTTATTAGCTTCTTCAAACTGGGCATGTTCAGCTGGGTGATGGTATTTTAAGTGTCTAATGGAGTAGTGGAGCAAGTATGACGTAAATTTGTGATGTATTTTATGTTGTACAAAGTATCTTGAGTTTGTGTTTACCACAGACCATATTCATAATTCAGTGTTTACTCTGATGGATTCAACTAGTTTCTGAGAAGAAAAACATTAGAATGATTTAAACCGACTGTATTGCGAGTCTTTTTGTGCATTTTTACGTAAAAAGAACTTGCTCTTAAGAGCAATTTGTTCATGATTCAGACTACACTAGTCACAATGTATAGAGGGAATGTGTGTGACGTCACCATCGGCCGGTGTGCCTGCAGTTACTCACAGTGAGTGGCAAAAAGACTGAGCAGCTGTATTTGTGTTCAGCGTGAATGCCACGAAAAACAAACAAAACACAAATAAAGTGGGAAAGAGCTTTGCGATTGACTGTACAACTAGATTTGACAAAAAATTCAGAGGTATATTTTTACAGACTATTATAGAAAGACGAGCAAATGGATCGGAACAACTGGACTCCAGTCAGCGAAAGGTGGATTTGCAGTTATCATTTTGTGATATGCTGTATTTAGCTGTAAAACCATACCCATATATTTTGTATTGTTATCTATATTTACTACTTATCAATTAAATATTTATCATTGCGTATTCTGCATTATTGGTTGTTTTTTTTAAAAACACTGACCAAAAAAAAAAAAAAACTATAACATTTTATGGCTGGACGATATGATGATATACAGTATATAGGCTATACACTAGTGATGCGCGAGCTCGACTCGTAACCCAGGGTAACCCCGGGTTGGGTGAAGAAATTGTCACTTTATTTGCGGGGCGGGTTGGGCGGGTCAATATATATATATTTTTTATCCATGTAAGTTGCTTGCAATTTCCAGCCTATATTGAACATTTGGGAATATCTATTTTCATATTTTATAAGGTTATTTGATAAGGTTATAATACGATTGCCATAGCAACTTAACTTGCGTGAGGTTCCCAAACCTTTGGTGTCATGTGACATCACGAAAGCGGCACGTCAAGCAGCTCCCGCCGACAGCCGCGACAGTCTCAACAACAACAACAACAACAACAACAACAACAACAACGGAGAACTGAAAGTGAAGATGGAAGACGAGGTGCATGATTAAAAGAAAAAAAGGTCAGGCTGCTAAATCTAATGTTTGGGAGTGGTTTTCAGAAGTAGTTGCAGCAGGAGACAACAGTAGTCTCGTTTACCTGAAGTGCAACTCTTGTGGAAAATAAACAAAAGGTAGCGCCACAAAATGGGCACTTTTTTCAGCATGTCAAGACATATTTGTGGGGGATCTAAGAAATAAAAAATGGTTTAGCCTATTAGATGAATACAAATGCTGCTTTGTAAATGTTGAAAATGTTTATTATTATGACCTGATTTATGGTTCATATTCATAATCATCTGTTGTTGCCAGTTTACAGGGCGATATGTTTCCAAGCACTTTCAGGCTGAAATAAAGGCTGTTTTCATTTACATTACAATGCCTAGTAGCTACTATGTCTTTTTAACGGTCGCGAGTGTGTGTGGTACGGGTTGTAAAAATAGAGACAGTGGTGCGGTGCGGGCCAAATAATTTCGTAAAAGCGGGACCCGCGGATTGGAAAAAAAGCCAACCGCGCATCACTACTATACACTGATTAAGGCACAAGGCCCGAATTTAGACCTACATTCTATTTATATAAAGTGTTCACAGGCAAATTTGCTTTATGTTTAGGTCTATATTGCTTTTATTTCCCTGGTGTTGAAATCAGGCAAACATAAATGTCAGGCAACACGATTCCTGGCTGCATGTCAATATCCATGGATCACTGGATCTTTAGTAAGTTGTAAGGAACACTATATTGAGTCCAACATTTAGTTTAAATTGATAAAATTGTTTGTTTTAGTCGCATTTTCGCTAAAACCTGACCATTCTCAGTTGTAATGGAGTTATTGTCTGGCAAAAGCGTCATAAACAAATCATTTCCAGAGGGCGTCACCAACAGATGTCAGTGTATGGACCTAAAACCAATCAGAGCGAATGGAGATGGCGTATGCAGAGCGGCAGAGAAACATCTCCGAGTGTTGTTCTTTGCTCGGTTTTCAATAAAAGGAAACGTTCAAAGTGCGCTTAAAACAGACGCGATAGCTGATTCGAATGAGTGATGTTCGATGGCGGCATCCATCTTTGTAATGTAGGCTACAAAATCTGCTTCAAAATCCCAGCGCTGTCGTCATCGTGTAAAGCCCGCCCCAACGTTTTCAGAATATGCCAGTGATTTTGACGGATTGGAAATGGGCTTGAATGAGCTCTTTGCCCGAGTAACTTTCAGGGCAAATCTAAATTTCCCGGAAGTTGTCTGAGTTTTTCCTAGGCTACATTTTCACAGTCTCCCCTATTAAATCCAGTCACGCAGCAGATCTTTTGCCACTCAGTCAGGGCTGAGGGGGTTGTTCCGGCGGGAAAGTGACGTCAATGCATTCCCTCTATTGCTGTTTTTGAGCCCAGCAACGGTTAGCATTATTCTCGGCACCCGGGGTTTTATAACTCGTCACATTTCAGACTGTGCAAACTCACAACAGAATTATAATTTCACACATTTGGCGTGTCAGTGCAGATTCAGCAGCGGCTGAACGCGCGCCACTGACACATACAGAAAAATACATATAGGTCAAACATCCATTCCAAAACCACCACTGAACTCTTTCTCTTAGCATTGAAACACTTAGACCTGATCTAAAACATACACCAATCAATACAAACTCATCAAAAACACACAAATACATCAACACCATGGAGCCATTTAATCCAATAAGAGAATCAATGAAGAACTGCTGTAATGTTTCCGGAAAGGCTAAAAGAATAACCTCGCAACATCTAAATGCATTACAATGCCCAGATGAACAAAGAAAGCCAGTGTGTGTGTGTGTGTGTGTGTGTGTATGTGTGCTGACACGGCAGTAACAGTACCTGTGTGAAATTACATTTCCATTGTCAGCTGCATTGACTTAAACACATTTGTTATGTCCTGACATATATTTTTCTTATATGAGCACACACAGATACAGTTGAGCCAGACAGGATGTCCCTCTGACCCCATCATAGGATTACTTCTTTCACTGCCAACAGCTGGAACCATTTAAAAGGGTGGCATAACTCTCCAATTAGACTGAAAGACTCACTGGAATTACACACATTTAACAGTCGTGTTTGAGTATAAATGTTTGCGTGACCCTTTGAAGTTACTCTGCAAACCTACAAAGCATAACACTCAATAATAACACAACTCATTCAGTATTTTCAATATGATTAATCACCAAAAACAAAATTACAATAGTAATCCAATACATTTATGAAGATGCAACATTCGATAATGTCCTTGTCTGCGCAAATAGTTAGTTTCTTTGCTTGTGTGGGAGACATTAGACAGAAACATTAACAAAATAAATGTGATCTATTTTTGAACCCCCCAAACTCAAGGGCAAACAGCTTTTACACTAGAACTATTGTGTTATGAATTAATGCACTGTGTGTGCCTGATAAATGCTTCAAATTGATTAAAAACACTTTTAAATATAAAATTCACCATATTAAGTATTATAAAAATGCACCATATCGTTCCAAACCTGTATGACTTACTTTCTTCTGCGGAACACAAAAGAAGATCATTTTGAAGGACACTGGAAACCAAACAACAATTCAGACATTTCTCTAAATATTCTCGAGTGTGAGGAAATTCTCTCTTTTTTATCCCCTTAAAAGATCACCACCACGGTCAACACTGCTCTACTTCCTCCTGGCATTTTTATCAAACAGCTGTGAGCTCAACGCAGCAGAATCAGGTCAAAATAATCAGATACGCACCAAGCATGGATAAAAATCACAGCATAGTAATAAATTGCCTGTTTTATCACTTTAAATGAACAGAATGGGAGTTGGGATTAAGATGTGATGAAATCAGATCTGTTTAAACTGACTTCTCACAGGTAAACACACACCGTTTATGAAAAACTCAGTTTAAGTGGCCACTTGGAAGTTAATTTACCCCATTATTTTTCCTCAGCTCTCTATAAGAGCTGCCATTTTGTGGTCAAGAAAGTGCGTCACAATCAAAAGTGCACTTCACTGTAAATTCATCATTGATGCGATTAACGGTCCAACCCACTATAACATCTGACATTCATCCTCTCACAGCCTCATTTAGTATTCACTCTCTCACAGCCTCATCTGACATTCATCCTCTCGCAGCCTCATTTAGTATTCACTCTCTCACAGCCTCATCTGACATTCATCCTCTCGCAGCCTCATTTAGTATTCACTCTCTCACAGCCTCATCTGACATTCATCCTCTCACAGCCTCATTTAGTATTCACTCTCTCACAGCCTCATCTGACATTCATCCTCTCGCAGCCTCATTTAGTATTCACTCTCTCACAGCCTCATCTGACATTCATCCTCTCACAGCCTCATTTAGTATTCACTCTCTCACAGCCTCATCTGACATTCATCCTCTCACAGCCTCATTTAGTATTCACTCTCTCACAGCCTCATCTGACATTCATCCTCTCGCAGCCTCATTTAGTATTCACTCTCTCACAGCCTCATCTGACATTCATCCTCTCGCAGCCTCATTTAGTATTCACTCTCTCACAGCCTCAATCTGACATTCATCCTCTCACAGCCTCATTTAGTATCCAGTCTCTCAAGCCTCAATCTGACATTCATCCTCTCGCAGCCTCATTTTCAATCCTCTCTCACAGCCTCATCGGACATTCACTCTCTTACCGCCTCTTTACAATCCTTCCTCTCACAGCCTCATCTACTTTTCACTCCTCTCAGTCTCATCTAGTATTCAGCCTCTCACAGCCTCATTTGACATTCTTCCTCTCACAGCCTCATTTAGTATTCAGTCTCTCACAGCCTCATCTGACATTCATCCTCTCACAGCCTCATTTACAATCCTTCCTCTCACAGCCTCATTACCATTCACTCTCTCACAGCCTCATCTACTTTTCTCTTTTCTCAGTCTCATTTGGTATTCAGTCTCTCACAGCCTCACCTGACATTCATCCTCTCACAGCCTCATTTACAATTCTTCCTCTCACAGCCTCATCTACCATTCACTCTCTCACAGCCTCATCTAACATTCATCCTCACACAGCTTCATCTAGAATTCACTCTCTCACAGGCTCATTTACAAATGACCCTCTCAAAGCCTCATCTAGCATTTGCCTTCCGCATAAAGTAATATGCAGAGAGAGAGAGAGACGTCTGATTATAATGACTGTTATGATCTGCAGGACTCATTACTAAAATAGCACATCCAGAGGATGCAAAGCCTCTGCGTACAGTCATGCAAAGCTTTTAAAACCACTGATACACAAAAATATATGAGCAGATAAAATCTTTCTCTTCATAAAAATGAATGAATGTTCCACCTGAGCATATAATACGGCATCTAATATCAATATGTAAACAGCTACTGCCCCGTGAAAGAGATTTGGAGACATATGGTCTCTCTCACGGGTCATAATTTGTTTTGAGTAGTGTGGATGTGATGTGAGGAATTGTGATAACGTCGGTTTTAATGTACTTTAAAAGACCTCCAGTCGCCATTAGAGCATATAAGAATCACCATCGCCGTGGTAACCATGCTTTCCTGCTGAAATGGATAGACCACATTATTTTGGGCAGTTCAGGGCTTGCTATAAGTGCACAAATGGAAAGACTGTCAAAAATGCTGCTGTGCACTCAACACATTATTGAGAATATAAACATGAAAGCATAAAAATATTCATAACGAACAGACAATATATCTTTATCCATATCAGGATTGACAAATTTAAAAAAAATTAAATGGAGTCTGATTAGGTTGATAGATTAGAAACTAATATCAAGTCTTGTTTTTGAAATAGTATTTTTGATCATCAATGGCCCCCTCCACACTCTTGTAAAGCTTTTCTGCAAGTCACAGCTGACTGAAGGGACTGACGGGTCTCTGTTCAATCTCTCTCAATCTCTGAGTGAAACAATATGTGCAGACATTACTGTATGGGGATATAGCCACTGATACACACTTAAACACAAACAGACACAAATCTCAGTGAAGGGTGGGGGCTTGTGTGTTTCTTTGCTCACTGGAAATTGAGAACAGGCATAAAGTCCTGCCAGCTTAGAGGTGACAAAAAAGGAAAGGAGAAAAAAAAACAACAACAACAGGCGCCAAGACTGTGGCAAACATTTTCACAATGCAGACCAGCTTACACACACACACGCACACACATATATATATATACACATACACACACACACACACACACACACACACACACACACACACACACACACACACACACACACACACACACACACACACACACACACACACACACACACACACACACACACACACACACACACACACACACACATATATATATATATATATATATATATATATATATAAACATACATACATTTATATATATATGTATGAAAGAGTTCAGATGCAAAAGCCTCTAAATGCCATTTGAAATTTTTCTTCTAAAATTACCATTTTATCAAGCTTATATATTTAAGTTCAGTAATTTCACTTAAAAGACAATTAATAGGTAATCTTCATTGTCATTTAAGTGAAATTACTGAACTTTAATATACAAGCTTTATAAAAATGATCATTTTAGAAGAAAATTTCAAATGGCACTTAGAGGCTTTTGCATCTGAACTCTTCATATATACACATACATACACACATACAATCACCGGCCACTTTATTAGGTACCCCATGCTAGTAACGGGTTGGACCCCCTTTTGCCTTCAGAACTGCCTCAATTCTTCGTGGCATAGATTCAACAAGGTGCTGGAAGCATTCCTCAGGGAGTTTGGTGCATATTGACATGATGGCATCACACAGTTGCCGCAGATTTGTCCGGCTGCACATCCATGATGCGAATCTCCCGTTCCACCACATCCCAAAGATGCTCTATTGGATTGAGATCTGGTGACTGTGGAGGCCATTTGAGTACAGCGAACTCATTGTCATGTTCAAGAAACCAGTCTGAGATGATTCCAGCTTTATGACATGGCGCATTATCCTGCTGAAAGTAGCCATCAGAAGTTGGGTACATTGTGGTCATAAAGGGATGGACATGGTCAGCAACAATACTCAGGTAGGCTGTGGCATTGCAACGATGCTCAATTGGTACCAAGGGGCCCAAAGAGTGCCAAGAAAATATTCCCCACACCATGACACCACCACCACCAGCCTGAACCATTGATACAAGGCAGGATGGATCCATGCTTTCATGTTGTAGACGCCAAATTCTGACCCTACCATCCGAATGTCGCAGCAGAAATCGAGACTCATCAGACCAGGCAACGTTTTTCCAATCTTCTATTGTCCAATTTCGATGAGCTTGTGCAAATTGTAGCCTCAGTTTCCTGTTCTTAGCTGAAAGGAGTGGCACCCGGTGTGGTCTTCTGCTGCTGTAGCCCATCTGCCTCAAAGTTCGACGTACTGTGCGTTCAGAGATGCTCTTCTGCCCACCTTGGTTGTAACGGGTGGTTATTTGAGTCACTGTTGCCCTTCTATCAGCTCGAACCAGTCTGGCCATTCTCCTCTGACCTCTGACATCAACAAGGCATTTCCGCCCACAGAACTGCCGCTCACTGGATGTTTTTTCTTTTTCGGACCATTTCTCTGTAAACCCTAGAGATGGTTGTGCGTGAAAATCCCAGTAGATTAGCAGTTTCTGAAATACTCAGACCAGCCCTTCTGGCACCAACAATCATGCCACGTTCAAAGTCACTCAAATCACCTTTCTTCCCCATACTGATGCTCTGTTTGAACTGCAGGAGATTGTCTTGACCATGTCTACATGCCTAAATGCACTGAGTTGCCGCCATGTGATTGGCTGCTTAGAAATTAAGTGTTAACGAGCAGTTGGACAGGTGTACCTAATAAAGTGGCCGGTAAGTGTATATATATGTACACATACATACATACATATACTATATATATATATATATATATATATATATATATATATATACACACACACACATATATATATATATACACACACACACACACATACACACAGACATATGTATACACATATGTATATATGCATATATACATATACACATATATATACACGTATACATATATATGAGGCTTCTGAGGCTCTGTCTGCTTATTTTTATTGTACAAGCAACTTTTACATGAGATATTTATCTATCTACAGTATATACTGAAATTGAAATAATACTACTTTTTTATTTTGATCAAACAAATACAGACAAAAATATTAAAATGTTTTTGTAAGTTAAATATTTTTTGCCTTTTCTTCGCCTAGGTTGAAACATGCAGGCACATGAAGTTGTATTTCAGTACTGACAACTTCAATTAACCATTGTTAAGTCAATAACTCTTAGTAATGTTAGAGCCGTCAGGGTTTTAATTGTGTTTCAAGCTCCGTACAGACTGAATTAATAAAGAGTTTAATAAAGCTCTTTTTAATAAAGCGTTTAATTCTGCAATTGACTTTCAGAGGGTCGAGTTACTCTGCTTAAAGGGGATCGACACAGTAGGAAAACGTCTTTAAAAGGGGGATTGAAGGTTATAGTGAGTATCTGTTTAAATGATGGTGTTGTGTTTATGTCAGATGTGCTGCTAATTTGAAACATACGGGAGCATAAACTCTTCAGGCAGTGTGTGAGGAACGACTCTAGTGGTCCATTGGGCTTCGAGTTTAAGTCACATCAAAGAATGACCTTCACATAAACACTCTCTCCTCTATCGTGCACACACACACACACACACAGATGGTCGAGGTCCAGAGGTGCTGTTTAGGCATGTGTGGGACCTGTCTTGTAATTGGCTCAGAGAGGCCTTTGCACACTCCCACACAGAGTCACAGAGACCTCTGTGTGTGTGTGTGTGTGTGTTGTGTGTGTGTGTGTGTGTGTGTGTGGATAAACAGTTATGATTGATTTCAGCACTGTCAGAGTCAGTGAGGTTCAGCTCCCACGAGACACTGTGTAGCAAAGTGGCATTCAGACTTAACCTTTGAAGATAGGAGATTGTGTACATATATTTCCGATCTGTTTATTGCGGAAACACTTGCAGGATTCACTCACTTTAAGTCCAACTGACCACATTTAGACAGTTATCAACACTTATGAAACAGTTTTTTCATAATTTTTTTTAAAATGTTATATACATTGACGATACTACACTTATTGCTATCATTGCAATACCAATGTTATCTTTAGTGCTGGGCAACGATTAATTTTATTTAATCACGATTAATCGCATTGTTACGCGGAAATATTAATAATGAATTCTAAAGTAATGTATTGCACACTTTTGATTTAAATGTACTGCTATATACATAAAAGTGTGGTTTGCAAAAACTTTAAACAAATAAGGTGCTTTATACCAGCAGAATTCTCTTTTACACAGTAGCAATAAAATATTTATTATAAATCTCAACTTAAACATTAATATAATCAAATCAAATATTAAAACAAGGCTATTTGGCACAGGGGATTACCTGTTAATTTTATCTAGTTAAAACGAGTCCAGTTTTCTTTTTTTTCTTTTTTTCTCAACAGGTATCAACAGGTATCTTTATCAGGGAGCAGCAGAAACAGTCAGTGTAGTCAGAGGTCATGACCACTACAGATGTAAGTCGACCAACGTTACTCCTCTGATAATAGCTTAGGTTTGGTCATGCCATGGTTTCCCATGCACACTGAAGATTAGGTTACATTAAAGCCCAATATAATTCTGCATTGAACTTACGCCGTAGGGCTGTGTGTAGCGCGCGTACCCTGACGTGCACCTCTCCAAAAATGTAACAACGTGTCAATATGCTTGCCTGCGCTCCTCCCATAATTACGCGCGATGCGGACAATCGACGCAGAAGTATGAATGAAAACCAAAGAGGCTCCCGCGTAGGTCCTGACGGCAGAAGTATAAATCAGCATTTAGAGTGAGGTGAAGTGGTCGTCGAGCACAAGGTGCAGTGACAAGCGGGTGCGTTCCTGTGAAACTGTTGCGGTCAAGCTCGCGTCACGCACGCGCCCGCCCGCGTTGCCGACGCGCGCAGCCAGCACAAATCATTGGAATAGAGACTGATCCTCGATTCGCTGTTTGTGAGTTTCCAGAATCTAAATAGTTATCAGGACATCAACAGAAGGGAATTCACATGGCAGAGCACCCCTGCTAAACTAAACGCAGGCCTATCAGGTAAAGTTCTGTATAATTGTAATTTAAGTTAAAAGGCTACAGCTGCGTAGCGCACAGAAGCCGTTGGTTACTATCCGCGCCTGTCATTCACTCGTCTCTCGGAGCGCTCTCTCCCTTTCTATTCACCTGAGAGAACCTGCCAAAGCCTCTCTCCACTGCTTGTTTGGGTGGGTTATTTGCTGGATGACCAACATCCCACTCCTCCTGTGATCCATGGTTTGACTGTAGGCCTGTTATTCAGAGCCAGTGAGCAACGGACTTTTAAAAAAATTATATAAAAAAAACTGCGTTAACGTGCCTTAAAAAAATTATCGGCATTAATTAATAAATGCTGTGAACGCGATAATAACGCGTTAATTCTGCCCAGCCCTAGTTATCTTATATTGGCAGTAAATTACAAAAAACAAATTAACACTGCTGCAAATTTGACATCTCTATATTATTCCCTCTTTGGGAAAGTCATGGAAATGCCTTTTCTGTGGATTTCTTTATTTTGCTAATGGGGAAAGTAGGCAGTAGGGAGAGTCATGGCCTAGTAGCTAAGCCCCTTTCACACAGAGATTCCGGAAAACACACGGATAATGTGACTCGGCATTTGTCCCGGGATTGTTTCGATATTGATTCATTCACACTGCCAGTGATTTGCCGGGATCTGTGAGTGCGTTCACACACGACCCGCAAAGATCCCGGAAAGACACATGACGTCAGGATGAGACGTAGTAACGGACGCGTCGAAAACATGTACGCGCGGATACCGTTCCACAAAGCTGATGAACGAATCTCAGGCTCAGCGCGGAAAGTGAGGAGCTCCTGGTCTCTGCTTCGTTCCAGTTTGCAGGTATTTGTTCGTCCTTTCTTTGTCTGATGACGAACACAAACTTTCTTCTAAGAGCAACAGAGACGCGCGATGGCATGTAGCTGTAACCACTATGACACACCCCTTACGGCATTGGTCCTTGCTTTTGTTCACACAGCGAGCATTTCGGGACTGATTCCGGCAATGTTACTAGGTCCCCAACTCGGCATCAATGCCGGTATCAATCCCGGGTCGTGTCTACATTCACACAGAAAGCGTTCTGACAATTTCCCATTTTTTCCCGGGATCAACGCACTGTGTGAAAGGGGCTTTAGAGAGTCAGACTGGTAACCTGGAGGTAGGGATGGGACGATAACCGGTTTCATCGATAAACCACGATAAAATATACTGACGGTTAGTTTTATCGTTTAAAATTGAATTATCATTAAAATCGTGTTTGATTATAACGATTTTAATAACTCACTGTAAATCCTGTCGGCCAGTCTGACGCAGGCGCGTGCTGCACGCAATGTTTTATTATTTTTTTAATTACAATTTGAGAAGGAATGGCGGAAGGCAGTGACCGTGCTCGGAGACTTTTTAGCCTTTTAAGAGGACCAAATCTGGGGTGTGGTCATTTTTTGGCTTTTACAAAAGTCCTGAGGTCCTGAGTCCTGTCTGCCGAACAAAAAGTCTCTGCAATAGAAACACTTCAAATCTGCCGAGTCCGTCTGACCATCACCCGCTGTTGTATAGCGAACGCAAGGCAAGTTAACTTCGACCTCAAACCAAAACTACTTCTGGGAAATAATTGGGCACAAAATGTTGTTTTGAGTTTAAACATTTATGTCACTCACTTGAAATAGACGTGAAGCTTACGCAAAGAAAAGTTCGCAGCAAGTGGCTTTGAGCCAAAGACAAACAAACAATTTCAAATAAGACTATTATTAAGAGTGATATTTTAAGGGATAGCAATGTAAAGATACATCACGTATTACACCAATTTTATTTTTACCACATACTTATGGGGACATATTTTTAATTGATAATGAGATTGAGTAATGTTTTAAATCTTACCTGTTTATAAATACATTTTGTAAAATGACGGTTATTTTCTTAAGTTACGGCTCATTAGTTCTAGCACTCGAAATGCAAAAATCATCCATTTAGCCTACCTAAATAAATGTTGTTGTTTTTTTTCATATGTGTCTCTCACTCTGTTTGCAAGCGTAACTGTTACTATGGCTACAGTCTATGGTTTATAGTAGCGGATTCATTTCGAACTGTAATCAAACTGACTGGAACTACCTGTGCATTAAACGGTTTTACTGCACACCTTCCAGCCAATCAGAATCGAGTATTTAAACAGCCCGTGGTATAAATTTTGTAAAACAATCGTCCAGACAAGATATATCACACCAATATTATCAAACTCTGTAAACAATAAATCGACTGATTTCATTTTCAGTACAATCAAAAACCGGAGACGCAAGATGGCAAGTTGTGTTTGAATGAAACCAGAGCGCGCGTCCGTTTTGATATGGATGTGTGCTGTGTAATGTGTTGCTATTGACGACGGGCATTATAAATAAGGAAATGCCCTAGAATAGAATCTTGCTTAAAAAACTGCATAGAGCTGCTTGTTTTATTTGTTGTTTGTTGATTTTCAATTATAAAAATTGTTGAAATGTTTTCAGTGTGTGTATCAGTTCTTTTTGAACACTTTCATCTAATTTAAAAAAAAAACGTGATAATATTGATAATCACGATAATTTTGGACACTATAATCGTGATATAAAATTTTTATACCGTCCCATTCCTACCTGGAGGTTGCAGGTTCGATTCTCAATACTGACAGAAAATGACTGAAGGTGCCCTTGAACAAGCCAACCCCCACTTCACTACTCCTAATTTATGTGCACTAACTTGGATGGGTTAAATGCAGAGGACAAACCCTGAGTATGGGTTACCATAATTGGCCTAAACGTCACTCTCTCTTTTTCACTTTCATTATTGGAGCAAATAGGCTACAATACATATTCTCTTCAACCCGTGGATAAAAATAAATTAATAAATAAAAAACACAGCGGCAACGGTGTAAAAGTAGCCAAATTCCGCTGTAAAAACGCGGACTTGGCAACACTTACCACAGACAGCAAATATGTGAACATACAGACTCTAGACTTTTGGAAACAATCAAAGGAACATATTAAACGGCTGAACAACAACCACAACAATGAGTGTACGATAAAAAATATTTTACAAACCCACAGACAGCATTTTTTCACTCACACAGAGACCTACATACACTTACAAAAATGTACAAAGGCATTTCCATCCACAGTTTCTTAGACACTATGACTGTAATACGTTGTACCATCAAGCAAACACCAAAGTATATGAATATGGTAATTATCCAGCACCATGATATGCATTAAAAATGCCATTTGGTAACTAAAACTGAACCTTGGCACTGCTGTAGCATGTTTCTATAAGTGTAATATTCTTTGGCCTATACTTTTTTGTATGTGTTGAACTCTCATTCCACTGAGCTGCACCATTTGAGGTATCATTCATGTCAAGGATGCCTTAAAATGTAACATTTAGTATGTGTAATAATAATGATGCAAGAGGCAGCAAAAACGGGAAGGAGGTGGACTGCTTTTAAAAAAAACTGACTAGAAAATGTACTTAGATTTGAAAGAATTCAATGATTATAAATGAAAACTCCCTTTCACAATAGTATATATACTTATGGCATCTGGGGGACAATAGGAACTTCTGGAGCAAGAGAGGTGACATTTCCTCAAATATGTCCATCAACGCTTCTTCCTGAATTGTATGGGTGAGACTAAAATAAAAGAGCAGAGAAACTCTAGATGACCTACTTTCACCCTGACTGGAGTAAAGTCATCAGGAAACCACCAGACCATGGGACTATCACATTCACAGTGCACAAGGGATACACACACACTTGAACATACAAACACATTAGAGCGGACAATACATCCTATTTTTCATAGATATGTCTGGATTTGTAAATCGACTAAAATGTCCAGGTTTTTTTTGCATAAAAAAAAAAAACTTCCGAGACTAATGCTGCTGAAAAGGGGGCGGGAACTGTTTAACCCATAGTATAGGGATCATATAGTGGTTTACACGTGGTTGCCATGGTTACAGAAGTCAATGGTGTGAGTGAAGGGTGTGTGGTTTCCATGGTTGCCGTCAGACATAGGTGGGCATATTAGTGTGGTGTGGTTGCCAGGGTTACGGCACTGTGCATTGCAGGTAAAGAGCTTTCATTAATAGGACCAAAAGATAAGGCTAATGGACTGGTGGTTTACGAGCAAGGAGTGTGTGTTTGTGTATGTAAGTCTGGGTGTGTGTGTGTGTTACGAAGCATACTGACTCCTAATAGTATTAATCCTGCGCATTTAAGGGAGTCAGTACTTATTGATTTCTCATTACTTCTGCTAACAGAATCATGTGTGAGATGTGTGTGTGTCAGATCGATAAGAGCAGAGTGATTCCCCTTTCTGATCATTAGATCTGCTTTGCCGATCAATGCCTCGACATAGGAGAGGTTTTATATCCACAAACATTTTTATGTCTATGACCGCCATGTAAACTTAAATATAAAGCCAGTTTAACAATCTAGACACTTAAGTAAGACAAACAAAGACACAATGTGAATGCAGGGATAAGGAAGTATTCAGTGAAAAAGAAAACTTCTCTATGCTTCCAGTTGCATTCCAAGGCAGCAGGAGACTCAACAAGTGCTGGTTGACTTCAATAGAGTTCAGAGTTAGCATGTTAAAGTAGTAATGAATTTGAAGTAATGACAGATTTGAGTGTACAGATTACCAAAAAGGAAAAAAAAAGAGAAATGCTGGTTCTTGGTTCTAGTCTTGCAGGGAGTTTAGACAGACTAAATATTGGGAAGTCCTGCGTAAGTCACCAAAAGAGAAGTCTTATTTACTGGAAGACCAAGTTATAACATTTTGATCAAGAATTACGAGGTAAAAAAAAAACATGTATGGATGAATCGTTTGCAATAATATTCATTACACGGATTTCTTCCACAATTATCAATAAATCTGCAACCTTCAACACATTGACTTGACAAACGTTCCTTTTTCTTGGTAATCACTTAAAGGGATAGGTCACCCTAACATGAAAATTAAGTCATCATTTACCCACCCTGGTATTGTTCTACTGCAGTGTGCCCATCTTTCTTTTTCGGACTACAAAAGGATCAATATAAAAAAATATATATCCCACGTGTTCAGGGTGTATATTATATTATATTTTATGTTGCAGTCTTAGTCTTGATTTAATCACAACTTGTGTGCTTTTTCTGGATGAGTCGGAGTAAACTGGGGCCATAACAGAGTCTCACAAACACACAGAAAAGACCAACGATTTGCGAACCAGGGTTTGCATTAAAGCTACACTGTGTGATTTTCACCCCATCTAGTGGTGAAAAGGTATATGACCATCCAGCAATTAGTTTCTGTTCCTCTCAATTCTGATTTTGTTTTAAACTTCTACGGTGGCCAATGTAGTCCAAGATTAACATGGCTTCCAGTTCGACCTCGTCCGTGATTGTTAACTCAAACGTAAACGTGAAAGGCGAAGCTTGAATTAACGGGTGTGTCCCTCTTTGGCTAATGTACTTTCAAGATGGAGGGGCAACATGGCGACCGACATTAGAACCCCTTACCCGTATGTATTTTCAATGGCATATTAAACACTCACTAGAATACTTGAGCGAAGTAAATATACATTAATGAGCACATATATTTTTGAAAGAACTAAGTGTTTTTAGCTAAGAATAAACAAAAAAGTTACACAGTGTAGCTTTAAATAATACATTCAGTTTTGTTTTTTGACCAATATCGCATAACCAGAACACATGGAATATAAGACATGTGGAGCATCGGTCTATTCTGTGACACTTCTGCATCATTTTTTAAAAGCTTGATGCTGGTCGCTATTCCCTTGCATTATATGGACGAGCACAACCTCTTTTTGTGGTCCAAAAAGAAAGAAGGGAATATGGCATTAGAACAACACCATGGTGAGTAATTTATGGCCTATTTTTATTTTATTTTAGGGTGAACTAAACTTTAACAGGTTTACATTACCTTCTTTGATTACTTTCTTCCTTTACTCAAATGTACTATTATTGTTCCAGTTTGCTAAATTATTTCACAATCAATATCATGAATTGGACTGAAATATAAAAAGCAGTCTCAACTTTGAATGATGTAGCCTACTCTGCAAAATAAGAAAAATCAACATAGCACACAGAGACATTGTCTGAAATAAGCCATTTGTGAACCATTTCATAAAAACATTTTAGAATTGAATGATTTCACTGAGCATTCAGGGATTCATTTATCTAATGCTGCCTGCAATTTTGGCCCGAATGAGTTATCTTAAAAAGCAGCATAATGGCTAGTAGGCAGATCGCTAGGGTTTGGAACAGGCCTAATGTCTTCACAGGAGAGATTGAGTAGGTGTGTGTGTGTGATCTGTTGGCATGAATGCTCTAATTGGCTCTCTGTACTTCCTGTAACTCAAGCAGTCAGTCTGTTAGCGGCAGCTCACACACTTCACTGTACCTTTCTACATGTTAGTCAGGTCATGTGATGTGAACAGACCTCCAGAAAACCTCTGTAAACCATCATACATGGGCTGAGGAAACTCCCACTGAAGTGCGCCTGAAAAAATCAGCTCATATTTATATCCAAGTCATGATTATGAGTTACGACGTTCGAATATAAACACATAATGACTCATTCATCTGAGTGACACGTACTACAGCAGCCATTAACAACACAGAGAGTGAGATAATATTTCTAAGCTAATGTCTTATAAACGCACACGTCTCACGCAGAGCTCACAGCATGACTGAGCGTGAGCGTCGACAACAGAACCAATTAAATCTGAACATGTAGCCGAGCGCACAGGGGGACAGTTTTAATGTCACACTGGAGTCACTTCTTCTCTCTGAAATATGAAGTCGCCTCACACCAGTAAAACTGTCGGCAGCCTAACATGGTTTAACAAAAACCCTCTGACAAATCGCTAACTTATGAGGTGCCATTTCTGTTAGGGTGTTACTTTAGATACAGTGACTAAAACGATTAAATAGTTTTCATTTCTGTGATGGCTAAGGCCACACTTGAGTGAACATTTCATTTGAATTGGTTCTAGTTTATTTTTATTTTATTTTTTGTATGCAAAAATTCATATTTTGTTTGATCTAAGGAATTGATGGGTTTTTTGGGTCTATTGTGAATGTCTGTGTAATTACTTTAAATATTTTCTTTACATATAATTTATCCAAACCTTGGAACTGGATAAGCTATGTTGACTCTTTAGCATTTTAAATCTCAACAAAGAGCAACAAACTTAATATTATAAGCTTAATAATAATTTCTAGAACACATGCTAGAGTAAATGAAACCACAACCAAAATATGGGTTTAATGTTTTTCATTTAAGTTTGTTTGTAAGTTTGAAAACGCATATATTTCCCTGCGATTTGGCCTCTCATTTACACGAAAACCCCATTTTTATCACAGAAAACGATTATTTCTAAAAACTCCGGCCAAAGTGGAGATTTCTGAAAACGCCAGTTATGTGTTGTCGTGTCAAGTGGGAGAAACAGCGTTTTAGGTTCTCTCTTGTCGATTCTGAGGATTCTGATTGGCTTGCATGGCTTTATCCTTCTCCCTACACTGCCGCCCATAGGTTTGGCATAGATATAATGGCGCTAAATGGCGTATTTATGCAGGTGTGCATGTGCACAATGTTATTATTGAAAACGGAGAGGGGAAAATATTTGTTTCTCTAAATTCCCGGCTTTGTGTAAACATGGCGGAAAAGGTGTGGCCTTTCCTGGTGTTTCTTTTATAAATCCGATGGGGAATTATGGGAAATGTAGTATTGGGGACAATATGGATTGGGGTCGTGTGTTAATTCAATGTGTTCAAGGATGTGTTTTTGTGTGTATGTTTAAGTGTATTTTCATTATTGGTTTATGGTAAATGAGATTTTATTTATTCGAGTTTGTGTACCTATGTATATTTCCCTTATTGTATATATGTATATATATTGTATATATGTATAAAATGACAATTTTGTGAGACCCCTTTAATTTATAAAATGGTTTGATCTGGTTTGTTAAAAGGGCTTCATTTTCTGTGGCCGAGTTAGTTCTGGTGAGGGATCCCTGAGAAATATCTGAGACCCAGAACTCAGAAATAATAATGCTGATGTCCCATTTATTAGTCTGTTTATTTCCCCTTTCTTGCTCTGCATAATGTGTGTCAGTATTCTAGTGTACAGTCAATAAACCGACACTTTGTTGACTCCATGAATGTCTCCTGAAATATTAATGGGGGAACCCTTTTTATTACCTAAAAAAGTATTTTTTTTTATCCTGTTGTTGATTACATTTATTGGCTTGCTACATATATTTATTCAATATCTTTGAGGGTTTTGGTTCTGATGCTGTTGTAGGCAGTAAGGACCTTTGATAATGTGAAATGTGTAGAAGTGATATGGAACTGTAATGCACACAAGACTTGCCTGGAACTAATTTAGCTGTGCATTTCCTGAATAAGAACTGCACACCTTAGAATGGGTGTCAACCATAGACTGTAAGAAAATGATGGACGATAAGTCTCCACTTTCTTTCACTGTAGAAAAATGAAGCCAAAATATCCCAGAAACAGTCGTTGCCCATTACGTCATTTGGAACCTCAACCTCTCACTAGTGATCCTGAAGTGGAGTCGACGTATCGAGGTCATACGCAAACACAGATGTCCCTCATGACGTTACATTTTAATTTTTATAGCATCAAATAACTAACTAAAACCAAACTTCTTGGAAAAACAAACACTTAAACATTGGCCAGCATGATACTGATACAAGATACATCATGAGAACTACCCAAAATGACAGAAACCAGTGCCAATGGATTTTTTTTAGTTTGGCTTGCATCCCATACGATTACATGGAAAGGGCGGGGTTTATGATGAGGGCCACCGGGCGATTCGAATATTTTGGCTTTACTTTTCAGGATGTGTGTGAATTGTTGTCAACCAATCAGAATCAAGCATTCAACCACCCCATAACATAACAGTGTATTAATAACAGTAAAATAAAAAAGTTTAAAATGCAGATAGGCAGCAGACATCAAGACAGCTTTCTTAGTTTTGGAACAGAGTCGCTTTTCATGCCTTCACATTTTCACGCCAGATGCAAGATCTACTTTACTTATAGTCGCACATGACACCCTAGAATAAGGAGAACAATGCACATTTGGTTCTTAAAGTCCCTGTAAAGTCAAAGTGTGTGTTCTGAGATTGTCAAACCACAGAAAAAAATGTGTTATTAGCCACCCAGCCAAATTTGAACGATAAAAAAAGCCGGCAAGTACATAAAATAAGCTATCAAAATCTTGAACAAATTAGCAGTTATCTCTGTTCTCAAATGCTGGGGGCGTGTCCGCTGGCTGCGCTGAAACCACGCCCACTCGCAGGAAAACTATCGACAGTGATATTAGTTGATACTGTTTTCGGGACGGGAGGATGAACGCTGAGGCGGGAGATAGTTAGTCCTGTAACAGCGGATTATCAGTGAATCTAAGTTGTCTCTGACGAAAGATTATAAAACGATCCCATGTAAAATGATCACTACAGAGGCGGGTGTTGGCGGTGATCCTCAGCTCTTCATCAAGGTTGGCTCTTCGAAAAATTAATCCACCTCTTCTAGATGTGGAAATCCACCTCTTCTTCTCTTTTAGGAAATTGAAATAAAGACAACGATCTGTTTTGTACATGATCGCATCCAGGTAGTAGTCTATGCATTTCCGTGTTCGAAGGCATAGCTAGCTAGCAAACTGTAGGTTGTAGTAACTAATACAATAACTCGCGATTGAGCGGCAACTGATGCGAAGGTGCTCTATTGTTAGAGGACGGGCCAGCCTCAGTGCATCATCATGTAAGGGCGTGTCCACGAGCTCAGGGCTCCAGTGTGTCATCGAGCCCTGTTTTAGCCCTGCCCAAAAAATCCGGAAAATAGCAATGTTGAAAAACTGTTTAACGGTCTAACTCCACATTTCAGTACTTCACAATTCACAGTCTTTGTAATATGTTTTAGCAATACATTTGTAACATTTATAATAGGTTTGGAATTTTTTTTTTAGAATTGCCTTTACAGGGACTTTAAGCATAGAATGCTAAATACACTCAGGATATAGCTCCACTGCAAGTAGGCTAGTTTTCCAAAGAACTAAGGAGCAAAAAAGACAGGGAGAGGAGAAGCACGTTCCCGACAGAAGAACAATGTTCTGTCAGTAAAGTAGGTCATCTTGTTGAGGGGTCAGAGAGAGGGCATATACTCATTTCAGCGGAACTCTTCAATTCACACACACACTAACAGGCACACGCAACAAATGAATGTGCCGCACACACACAAACACAAACACATTTACATACTGATCCGACCCTATACCCAATTATAATTTGACTATCTAATAAAGAGTCAAAAGTCAACAAACCCACTCCTATTCTCGTCACACTGCAAACCATGTCCTGTTTACACCTGGTATTAACATCAGTTTAAAAAACAAAATTTTTGTACGATTCAAATTATATTTCTGGATATTTAGAGATAATAATTGGCAAGCCAAAAATACCATGTTGCTACCAGGTGTAAACAGGGCCATAGAAGTCATACAGCAATTACCTTCTAATAAAAGCAACAGAGACAGTCCCAGAAGCAATTAAGGGCATAGTGGTGATCGAGGAGGTCTGGGACCTCAGTAACGTTGGCTTTTTTGGGTCACCCTGACTCAGTTCTGAACTTTCGACCTCTATTTGATGTCACATCTCCAGTGATTACAAGTTTAGGCACACAAAACCAAGAAGATCTTAAACCATATGCCACATCACACAAAATACACAATCTGATGCCTCAGTGGAACACTCAGCTTTTAACAGATGGTTATTATCTGCTAATGTCTGTTTATTGTAGGACTCAAGATTGTCGTCTGCATGTGTGGCCCCTTAATTAATAATCACAAGTTGTGGCAGATTAAATCCATTAGATAACATTGCAAATACTGGATTTAGCTACATTATGGGAGGCCTGTTTGAACTTAATCTAAGCAATATTTTCATCAATAACAGACACACAAGCTCAGAGACTGCATGAAAGATGATTCTTTCTTTTGTGTTCCTATTGTAAAGTCATATTGTAAGAGTCAATAAATTATGACAGAATATTCATTTTTAGCTCAATTATTCCTTTAAATGAGCATTCACTGTCGAGAAGGAAAGCGAATGAGAGAGAAACTCATCTCAGTAATTGTCTCAGAGAAAAAAACAACATGAAAAGGGCAATGTAGCTCTATATTGTGTTGAATGTCTTCGTATTCATTCATCATTAGTAGCATGTAAGTTGGCCCAATGAGAGATGGTTAAACCACCAGGGTTGTTGGGCTTCATTAATGTCACCCCATGCTGTTCATTTATAAACATTAAACCACAATCAGACACAAACTCTCAGTGGCTGAAACCACAGACCACCAGCCACTACAAACACACTGACCCCTCAGCGGATCTTTCCAAAACAAACCATGAGTGGAGTGTGTGGAAACAGCCGCAGAGTCTGGAATATCAGATGTGTTACGCTCACAGATAAAATAACTTACAATATAAACCTAAAGGACGTTCATGCATGCCATGTACAAAATTATTTTTGCTATTCTGTTTAAGATTTTGATGTGCTATAACATTTACAACAGAAAGCTCCCATTCCCAGTCCACCCAAAGGAAATATTCAAAATAAGGCATTTTGCCAGCCTATTTTTGCATGATAAACCCATTTATCTAGTTTATCTTTTACTATACAGGATAAAAGCAACAGGCAAACATTTTCTATCCAGTAAATCATTAACAAAAGATTACATTTCAAATAAACAGACTTCTCAGAATTCTCTAGAATGTACTACACACTTATAAACATAACAATTTGCATTGAATCTAGTTGATTTTTAAGCAGGTTACAATTACAGTTTGGGGTCTGTGGCATGATTTTGGTTTTAAGGAGAATCTAAATGCAAATTCCTCATGCAAATTATGATTCATGACAGTTGCCATGTTCAACATGTTCATACAATACTTAGTACTTATAATATAGTAAAAAAGGTGTGTGTGTTTGTGTGTGTGTGTGTGTGTGTGTGTGTGTGTGTGGGGGGGGGGGGTGTCCATAAAGACAAATTTCCAATTGCATGTATTTTACCCATATTTTCTGAGTACGGTTGGTTATACTTACCTATGGGGTGTGAAACAGGCCAAAATTGCAAAAACGATTATATCAGAAGTCATTACGATACTGCACTCAAAGTATATTAACTCCTACTTTTACATACAAGATCTATTATTATTCAACAACTCAGCCCATTCTGTTTAGTTCACACAAGACTGACATTTCCGTCATTATTCACTCACTCGCATGCTGTTCTTAAAGGAGAAGTTTACTTTTGAAAAAACTTTTGCTGATAATTTACTCACCCCATGTCATCCAAGATGTCCATGTCTTTCTTTCTTCAGTCGAAAGAAATTAAGGTTTTCTGATGAAAACATTCCAGGATTTTTCTCCATATAATGGACTTCAGTGGGAACCAAACGGTTCAAGGTCCAAAAGACAGTTTCAGTGCAAACTGTTCAAAGGGCTTTAAATGATTCCAGACGATGAATAAGGGTCTTATCAAGCGAAACGATCGCTCATTTAAATCAATAAATAAAGTTTATGTTTTATAAGCTCAAATGGTCACCTTGCTCTGTACTGTGTTGCACGTTTGTGACTCTCCTGTTCGAACTCGTTATCAAAATTAATCTTTTTCCGAGTCATTTGGTTCATTTAACGAACGAAACGAACATTTAGCTTGAAAAGACCTTATTCATCGTCTGGTGTCGTTTAAAGCCCTTCTGACAGTTTGCAGTTTGCACTGAAACTGTCTTTTGGACCTTGAACCGTTTGGTTCCCACTGAAGTCCATTATATGGAGAGAAATGCTGTAATGTTTTCATCAAAAACCTTAATTTTCTTTTCGACTGAAGAAATAATGACATGGATATCTTGGATGACATGGGGGTGAGTTAATTATCAGCAAATGTTTTTTCAATAGTGAACTACTCCTTTAACCTGTATGCCTTTCTTCTGTAAATCATAAAAGCAGATAATTCGAAATCATCTGAATAATATTTTGTGCTTTGTTTGGTTTTCAGCGCTCTTCAAAATATCTTTTGTGTTTCACAGAATATTTACCGAAGAACTTTCATTTTTGGTGAAGTACCCCTTTAACACTAGAACGGCCATAAACGGTCATTTTGACCGTTTTGAATTTTATATATACAATAACTTTGTTGAAAAAATAAAATAAAATCCTGCTGGTACCTGACTTTTCCTAAAATTGTCTGTATTTTCATTTAAAATGCTTTTCATATAAAATAAGTTACGTAAACGTAAGGCAAAACAAAAAAAGTGAACATATTTACCTATTTCGGCCATAGACGGTCATATTGACCGCACTGAATTTCGCGGTATTTTTTTGTTAAATATCCGCGGTTGATCGTGGTCTTTCTCAACTGTCAACAGAAAGGTCTGTCCGGTCACAGCGGTGTTTGCTATATAATAATTTCTACATTAGTTGTTGATGAGAAATAAGCAAATAAAACCGGACTACAGGATGCCCTGGAGATGCTTCAGAACTTGACGAGTGATGATTCGGATGCAGGGGAACAATCGGAGGTGGAAAGTGAAAGCGACGTTTCCTGGGTGCAAGTTAACATTTCCTCCTCATCAGAGAGTGATTCAGAGTCAGAGTCCACATCAAGGAAAAAGAGACGGCTGCTATCATCAGAAACGGACTGAATCCGAATCCAGATGTTCCATTCATGTCGGATGATCCTGGTGAGCTCCGCTGCCCTGTCCTGCGCTGTTTGTTTTGCTGCATGGGCTGTTCACTAATTCTGCTAGTCCTATATTATTAGTCTATTTATTATTATTATCATTATAATATTATTATTATCGTCTCATTTTCGTCTTTGAAAAAATGTCGTTGACGAAAATAATTAAGAAAAATAAATTATTCGTCAACAAAATAAACACTGTTTTGAATCTAACGGTCAAAGTGACCGTCTGTGGCCGTTCTAGTAGTTCTGGAATTCTGGCACTTCTAGTGTTAAAATACTGTGAACTGCACCACACACATGGGGAGGACAGAAGTCAAGCAAACGTATTTGATTACAGAAGCACAATCAGCATATTCAAACCTAAAGGTCAGAGGGTACTGTACACAACAATCACGTTTAAAACATGTGTAGAATATGTTGTTTGTAACTGAAATCAATCTATTTAAAGACCCACATAGGTGGCATTTCCTTTCAGTGGCACACCTGAATTTCACTCATTGCTCTCCTCTTTCCTCTTTTATTTCTATTAATCTAGCAGTGGTGTCACACTCTCTTTATCCATCTAAAAGCTGTGAGTTTGTTTCTGACGCTTTGGTTTTTCTTAATCCCAGCCTTTTTTTTCCACGCAGCGTGCCAGGGAATGCTGATAATGAGCTTAAACTTGTGTGTGTGTGTGTGTGTGTGTGTGAGTTCTCAGCGTGAATGCTGTGGGATTAGTCAGATGTTTACCCTCTGTGTGCGTTTGGCTGCTTTAATTGGCCTCTGCAACGTTCATTCTTTAAAATTCCCTACAGGGCTCATAGTCAACTCAGCAAGAGTACACACACACAAACACACTAAAGTTCAGCAGGAGAAGAGAGGAATGTTGATTACACAGGGTGGTGGGAGACCAGAGACATGGACAGCGGCCCCATGGTCATCAGCTCAGATGTGAACAGCAAGGGCTCAGATATCCTTGCTCATAAACACAGAGAGAGAAAAAAAAACATATAAATGGTGCGTGTGGGTGCGCAGTTGTCGCTCTCCGACTCAAATCTAAGAAGTCAATTTAATAAAACCTGAGAGAATCAAATCCCAGCTCAGAGAGGAGGAGTCAGGAGTGGAAATGAATAAGAGAGATTGAGTTTAATTCATTTAAACAGCCCGTCTCACACACACACACACACACGCACACACGGCACTCTTATTTTTCTCTGATCCTTCCATTAACAATACAATCCTCAGAGTGATTCAAGAAAAAAGCAACAACAACATACCAACCGATCACAATAACAGAGATTAAACAGATTACGACTCGAAGATCAAAAACACACGTTCTAACAAAGCCGCAAAAGTGGGTGGACAGAGACCCCAGAGAGAGAGAGATATTTATAATTGAACTCACACCCTCAGACATCAGCCACCGCTCTGATCTCCACACACTCCACATCTATATATACACACCATACAGCGGACAAAGAGAGAGAAACCTTTTAGTATGCACAAAGATCTCCTAAGACTCCTCACCTTGCATCTTAATGCATCATTACACCTCAACTGGACTTGAACTGGGTTGGTTTGTGTGTGTATAAGCCCTTAATCAGGCTCCAAAAAGTAGTTCTGCTGACTGAACAGATTTATTTCTCATTTACGTAAACGTTCTGCACTGAGGGACTTCAACCATACTGCAGCTGACAGCCAGAATGCTGCAACGATCTGATTTCTAGGTCATATGCTCGGTATATGTGTGTGTGTGTGTGTGTCCGGCTAAAGCAGTGACATTGTAAAAATGAGACTATTATAGTAGGATTTCCACTGTGACCTCTTTCACCTCTTTCTTTGGCGCTGTTCTGAGAGTTTAGAAACGAACTGATGCATCTAGATTGCTCATGTTCTGGACCCAACTGTGCATTTCAATAGTTTACACAATACAAGTTTAATCAGGAAAAAGGAACAAGCCAAAGACTCTTCTGTGAAATGTGTGAATGTGTGCGCTTTAGTTTAAGATCTGGAAATGTGGGGAAAACAACTTGCAGGAGTTTAAAAAATAAATGTATGATTTTTATTTTTTAAATAAAATCTAAAAACCCTAAAAGTTGTGTGCACAATGCCGATGCTAAATAAATAAATACAATAATTAAAGCTGAATGAGAAACAAAAAACATGTTCCTGCACTCAATGTCTCATTCTCAATGTCTATGGATGATTGCGATAAAAATATTTAAATAAAAGATTAATCATTACATTTTAAAAAGTAGCTGCTAAAGAAAAAATGTTACAATAGGTTAAAGGGATAGATGTTTTTCCTGCTAATTTAATGATACTAAAAATGACTTCCTGTTGATGCCAATGTCATCCACTTCAATCAGCCTAAATATCCTAAAAATATCACATCAGGCATCTCAGTCTTTTCAGAATGCCCCACCAACAACTTCTTGGTTTCAACTAAAATCTGACAGTTAAAAAAAGTTTAAACAAAGTTAAAAACTGATAAATAAAGCTGATTGGCTGAAACCCAGAAAACAGGAAGCTGTAAGATCACTATACTGTTTGCACACACACAATGGTCTCTAAAGACCATAAAAGCACATCCACCCACACATTGTGCCCCCTTTAAGATCCACTTCCCAGTGCAGATTTGTGAGAATAATTCCCACAGTCCCATTTTCTGCATCTCTGTGGAATGACACCCACTTCCTGTTCCCTGAGGGTTCTTACAGGAAGTGGCCTTCCTGTCTCTCTCCGTTTGTGTTTGTTTTAGTCTCAGAAAAAAACATGCAACCCTCACACAACCCAAACAAAACATTCTCACAAACTGGTTTTTATAAAAGCCCTAGAGAAAACTTTCAACACTTTATTCAACTCAAGGAGATACATCTCAGACAGAGTGTTTAGAATAGCATCTTAACTTCAAACTGGCAGATTAATTAATTAAAGAAGAACTCCGGCGCAAAATGAACCTTTGGTCTAATAAAACATCGGTACCAAGTCAATCGTTCTCTGAGATTTGTTTTCATGATAATTGAATGTAAAGAGCTTTATCTCTAAAAACTGTTTAGCATGTAATGCTAGTAATGGGGGCATTTACTAAGTAAAAAGAAATCGCTAGTTTATACCACAGGAGCCATCTTAGAAAACAGTCTCGACAAGTCAAACCACGATCGTCGTGCTGAGTGATCTGAACTGTATGAAGTTCAGTGAACTTCTGAACTCTATGTACGGCGTTCTGGGATCGACTTATCAAGACTATTTTCTAAGATGGCTCCTGTCTGTATACACAAAGTGAACTCTTTCTATAAAGTATCTTCTTATTAAACGTTCTGGACATTTACAAAGTTCTCAATGCTTCGGTTTGCATGTATGGATCCTCATTATGTTACTGTGTTAGTGTGGGGCTATTTTGAGCCTTGTTAGTTGTATAAACTAGCGATTTCTTTTTACTTAGTATATGCCCCCATTACTAGCATTATACGCTAAACAGTGTTTAGAGATAAAACTCTTTACATTCGATTATCATGAAAACAAATCTCAGAGAACGGTTGACTAGGTACCGATGTTTTATTAGACCAAAGGTTCATTTTGCGCCAGAGTTCTCCTTTAAGAACTCAGGAAGTGGAAGGACTGTGATATTTAGAAAATGAGTGTCATTACAGTAAATACCTGTCTGGCGAGGAGGGGTGTCCGTTGCGGCCGTTCTGTTTAAGTGTGTACGGTGAGTCCGGAGGTGTGTGGATCCGATGGTACCCGCCATGCTCCAGCGAGCCGATGCCGGCGTACGGGGGCTCCTCGGGAAGGAAGCGAGGTCAGGGTGGACTGGCTAAAGTCCTGGATCTCAGCATAGTCTCGTTCTCTGGCCTGACGCTGGCGAATCTCTCGCGTTTAGCCTGGATCCTGCTTAACATCATTGAAAAAGCAATAAAAGAACACACATTAAAAATAACAGAAAAACAAACAAGGAATGTGAGGAAATGTCCTTATCTGATATAAAAAATATATTGTTTGTTATAAATATATAAAAATATATCAGTTTGGCACTAACCTAAACACCTGGCACTTGTTATAATGTTATTTTAGGGCTGTCAAACGATTAAAAGTTTGTGTTTACAGAATATATGTGGGTGTACTCTTTATAATATATTATATATATATATATATATATATATATATATATATATATATATATATATATATATATATATATATATATATATATATAAATATAAACACACACACACATGCTTGTATATATATTTAAGAAATATTTTCATGTATATACTGTATATAGATTTATATATAATTAATATTATATATAAATATAAATATTTTACGTATAAGTAATATTTTTTCTTTAATATACATGCATGTGTGTATTTATATATATATTAAAATAATTATACACAGTGCACCCACATATATTATGTAAACACAAACTTTTATTTTGGATTAATCGCGATTAATCGTTTGACAGCCCTATGTTATTTATAAAGTCAATGTTAATTTTGGCATCTCATGTTTCTTTTTAATGTCACTGTTTTTTTTTTGTGTATATAGATGCTTTGACAACACGATATGCAAATAAACACTAAAGAAGATATTTTGGAAAATGTCTGTTTTTTTTTTCCATACAATAAAGATTAAGTAGGGCCTCATGTTGTTTTAGACCCCATTGAGAGCTAGTTTCCTCACACGGGACCTAAAAAAACACCTATATAACCTCAATCAAAAGCAAGATGATAAATGAGTGTAGGAGTAGGACTTTAAGAAAGAAATTGAACGAGTGATGATGATATCTCAGCAGGGTCTCACAGGACAGAAGGGAAAACGGGAGGGGTCACATGGCATTATTAATAAAGCAACATGAACACACACACCTGCAGGCAAACATACACACGATGAACTTAAAATGACAAACGTATTAAACAAACATATAAAAAATATGAAAGCATCATAGTGATTTAACAAAACACATTGACAAAACAAACAGGACAGAACAATCATGAAGGAAGAGGGTTTGAGGAAGTGGGTACGACTGGCAGGTAAAGTGTCCGGAAATGCCTCTGATTAAAGGCTGATGATGGGGAGATAAGCTCTGACTGTGTGTGTGTGTGTGTGTGTGTACCTCTCTTGTTCTTGTCTCATTCTGCGCATCTCCTCCTCCGATACATGAGTTTCCTCTGGCTTCCACTTGGCACCATCCAAACGCTCGTCCTTACGGTACTTCCCAAACCTTGAACATGCACAAACACATTTCAGGTTGATGATACCATTTCAGCAACAATTAAAAAGCTAAATTACAGTGCATCTTAATAGTAAAAAACAAATACATTTTTGGAGGCTGCATTCAATCCCTACTTGGCTCAAAAATGAGTATTCAATTTGAGTATTCAACAAAAATACCCCTTCAATTTTAATGGGCAAAAAAAAACGCTCTTAAACCTGTCTGCTCTATTTAAACCGACATTAAAGCTCTTAATCCATCTATTCTAATTCATTTAACAAACTAATCACTGTTTTGCAACTCTGCAAAGCTTCTCTGAAAATCTTTGCTTTATCGAGCGTATAGACTCATTATTATTCAGCTGACATGTGCACATGGTTTGTGTGAGAAAGCTGAAAGGAGTTTTTCCAATATGTTTGTATACGTATGAGTTGTGATATTCGGCAGAGCTTATTAATATGTAGAGTGCTCATTAATATGTAGCAGGTAGCTTTGGCTCAGCGAGGCAGATGACAGCCATTAAAACACTCCACTGCCCCAGAAGCAGTCGAAAATATCTGACTTTTCAAAAATGATTTATCTATTGCAGACAGATTCAAAAACCTTCAAATAAGCTGCGTTCTTGCTTTCTCTCCCCTCTAGTCTTCTTGTATCTCTCTAAATAACTTCATGGAAACTCAAACTTTTCCTCTGGGTGTCAGATTCATCTGTCCATTCTGCCTAGAGCTCAGGAACATACTGTCACTCCACAGAGCACACACACTCACAGCCCATTAATATGGTTCATTATTTATCAACCACATTGTTATTATTTTATAAAGACTGTCTATACACACTACTGTTCAAAAGTTTGGGGTCAGTAAGATTTTTAAGAAATGTATTTTATTTAACAAAGATATATGAAAGTGATAGTACAATGATAGTAAAGTAATACCAAATCAGCATATTAGAATGATTTCTGAAGGATCATGTGACACTAAAGACTGGAGTAATGATGCTGAAAGTTCAGCTTTACATCACAGGAATGAATTAGTATTCAGTATTTAGGTATTTATTTATTTATAAAGCACCTTTCAGGCTACACAGTAACTCCAAAGTGCTGTACATTACAAATAATATTACAACAAATTACAGTAAAGACGACAACAAAACACCCACCAAAAAACACCCATTAATGTATCAAAATTAGACCGCACTGAAAGGTATTTAAAGATAGGGGAAGATCTAAACATAAAAGTCAGGTTGATCCATAATCTTGGGCCAGCGACAGAGAAAGTGCGTTCACCCTTCAAGACACTCTCAGGGAACACTTTTTTTTTTACAATTAGATTTTAAAATATATTCAAATAGAAAAGTGTTGTTTTAAATTGCAATAATATTTCGCAATGTTACTGTTTTTACTAGGCTATTTTAATGTTATCACATGATAATAATGTGGCCTTAAGCACAAGGGACTTCTTTCAAAAACTCTTGATCTAAGCATTGAAAATCAAATCAAACTAATCAAACTAGAAAAACGCTTTTACACGTGGCCTTTTACACGTCGGTGTGAACACTCACATAGGCGCCCTTTGTTTAGTCACGAGGAGTTAAACGTCGGCGAATAACACGCGCGAAATTCGTCCCGGTGTGAACACTCACATTGGCACCCTTTGTTTAGTTACGAGGAGTTAAACGTCGGCGAATAACGCGCGCGAAATTCATCCCGGTGTGAACACTCACATTGGCACCCTTTGTTTAGTTACGAGGAGTTAAACGTCGACGAATAACACGCAAAATTCATCCCGGTGTGAACACTTACATTGGCACCCTTTGTTGAGTTACGAGGAGTTAAGCGATCGACGAATAACGCGCGCAAAATTCATCCCGGTGTGAACACTTTACATTGGCACCCTTTGTTTAGTTCACGAGAGTTAAACGTTGCGAATAACACCGCGTGAAATTCATTCCGGTGTGAACACTCACATTGGCACCCTTTGTTCTGAGTTACGAGGAGTTAAGCGTCGAGCGAATGACACGCGCGAAATTCATCCCGGTGTGAACACTCATATTGGCACCCTTTGTTTAGTTACGAGGAGTAAACGTCGCAAATAACACGCGCGTAATTCATCCCGGTGTGAACACTCATATTGGCACCCTTTGTTTCAGTCACGAGAGTTAAACGTCGCGAATAACACGCGCGAAATTCATCCCGGTGTGAACACTCTACATTGGCACCCTTTGTTTAGTTACGTAGGAGTATAAACGTCGGCGAATAACTGCGCGTGTAACTTTACATCCCTGGTGTGTAACACTCACATTGGGACCCTTTGTTTAGTCACGAAGGAGCTTAAAACGTCGCGAATAACACTGCTGTGAAAATCCGTCCCGGCTGAGACACCATTGGGCACCACTTTGTTGAGTTATACGAGGAGTTAAAAAACGTTCGGGCGAATAACACGTGGCGAAATTTTATCCGGTGTGAACACTCACATTGGTACCTATTGTTTAGTCACGAGGAGTTAAAAACGTCGGTATAACATGCGTGAAATCGTCCCGGTGTGAACACACTCCACATTGGCACCTTCGTTTAGTCACGAGGAATGTTGTCGGCGTCAATAACGCTCGCGAAATTCATTTTGGTGTGAACACCTCACTTTGGCAATTCTCCTGTTTAGTTACGAGGACAATGAGAAAAATATTGACTGTATCCAGTTGGCGTGAAGACTCATATTGGGCACCCTTTGTTTAGTTACGAGTGAGCTTAAACGTCGCGGCGAATGCACGTGCGCGAAATTCATCCCGGTGTGAACACTCACATTGGCACCTTTTGTTTAGTGATCAGGACGTTAGCGAATAACGCGTGAAAGTTTACGATATGAACCTCACATTGGCACCCTTTGTTTAATTATTAGCAATCACACTGGTCGCTGTAACACCTCACATTGGCATCCTTTGTTTAGTTACAAGATACACTCAAAATGTCGCGAATCATTGCTTGTGACGATATTACACGTCTCGGCTGAAGAACACGCGTGAAATTATCCCGGTGTGAACACTTACATTGGCACCCTTTGTTTAGTTACGAGGAGTTAAACGTCGGCGATAACACGCGCGAAATTTCATCCGGTGTGAAGCACTCACATTGGCACCCTATTGTTTAGTCACGAGGAGTTAAACGTCCGGCAGATAACATGCGTGAAATTCGTCCCGGTGTGAACAACTCACATTGGCACCCTTTGTTTAGTTACGAGGAGTTATAACGGCGTGAATAACACGCGCGAAATTCATTCCGGTGTGAACACTCACATTGGCACCCTTTGTTTAGTTACGAGGAGTTAAACATCGGCGAATAAAGTGCGCGAAATTCATTGGCACCCTTTGTTTAGTTACGAGGAGTTAAACGCGGACGATGACGCGCGTGAAATTCATCCCGGTGTGAACACTCACATGTGGCACCCTTTGTTTAGTCACGAGGAGTTAAAACGTCGGCGAATAACACGCGCGAAATTGATCCCGGTGATGAACACTCACATTGGCACCCTTTGTTTAGTTACGAGTGAGTTAAACGTCGGCGAATAACACGCGCGAAATTCATCCCGGTGTGAACACTTACATTGGCACCCTTTGTTTAGTTACGAGGAGTTAAACGTCGGCGAATAACACGCGTGAAATTCATCCCGGTGTGAACATCTCACATTGGCACCCTTTGTTTAGTCACGAGGAGTTAAACGTCGGCGAATAACAGTGCGCGAAATTCGTCCCGGTGTGAACACTCACATTGGCACCCTTTGTTTAGTTACGAGGAGTTAAACGTCGGCGAATGACACGCGCGAAATTCATCCCGGTGTGAACACTCACATTGGCACCCTTTGTTTGGTATACGAGGAGTTAAACGTCGATGACATGGAATCATCCCGGTGTGAACACTCACATTGGCACCCTTGTTTAGTCGGAGAGTAACGTCGATAACGCGCGGAAATCCGATGCCCGAGTGGAACACTTACATTGGCACCCTTTGTTTAGTTACGAGGAGTTAAACGCCGGCGAATAACACGCGCGAAATTCATCCCGGTGTGAACACTCACATTGGCACCCATTGTTTAGTCACGAGGAGTTAAACGTCGGCAAATAACATGCGCGAAATTCGTCCCGGTGTGAACACTCACATTGGCACCCTTTGTTTTAGTTACGAGGAGTTAAAGTGCGTCGGCGAATAAACGCGCGCGAAACTCATTTGGCACTCACCTGGATGTGACACTCGACGATAAACGCGGAAATTCATGGCACCCTTTTGTTTAGTTACGAGGAGTTAGGAACGTCAGATGACGCGCGCTAAATTCGTCCAAGTGTGTGAACACTCACATTGGCACCCTTTGTTTAGTTACGAGAGTTAGGGCGTCAGCGATACTAACGCGCGAAATTCATCCCCGGTGTGAACACTCACATCGGCACCCTTTGTTTAAGTCTACCGAGGAGTTAAACGTCGGCGAATAACGTGTGAAATTCATCCCGGTGTGAACACTTACATTGGCACCCTTTGTTTAGTTACAAGGAGTTAAACGTCAGCGAATATCACGCGCGAAATTCGTCTTTCATTTATGAGGTAGCATAAGTGAAGTTTGCAAAGGCAACTGCAGCTCATATCTAGAAACCAAGATATAATTTTTTTTAAAGAAAGTATGCTATTTTGAAGACCCAACCAACCACCAAGCAAAGCTCCAGAAACTACCCAGAAGACCCTTGCAACAACATAGCAAAAATGATCCTGCAACTATTCACCTAAGAAAAGTCTTTGTATGTGCAAACATCACTCATTTTCTTAACTCACTTCTCTTCTGCCTATTGTTGGCACAGTCTTTGAGTTGGAACATGGTTGCGTCGGTGGGGAGCTCACTAGTCTTTTTATTCTTTTGTTGGATTTTGAGCTAATTAAGGACATGAAGAAAAAAGTGCTCTGGGCTGATCTGCACTCTTATCATCATTATTCTTAGTCTCTTTTATCTGACACAAACACTGCTCAGATCTGCTTTTAATTACCTGAACATCTCTCCGAGGCCCTTGAGCATTCCTTTCTTTGTTTTACCCTTCTCTTTCTCTGGCTTCTTTTTGTCCTTTCCCCTTTTTCTTTCTTTTTGTCAGTTTGAGGCTGGTTGCCATTGATCAGCTGTTGCTCGGTGACGGGAAGCGGTGTGAGTATCTGCTACCGTGGAAACCGAATCCCGCCCTGACAGAGAGCTTCCTTCTGTGTCCTCATCCACTACAGGAAGAAAAGGGAGGGGAAATGCTATTATTATCGAACACGAAATTAACATCAATTAATCAAATTGGCAGCATCACTATATTTTCTGAATTTTAGTGCGTTTAAACCAATCAGGAGCAGCCGTACATGTGTCCATGCACTCCTCTTCATCTCCATTGGCTGCTGGCTTGTCGTACGATTTATCAATCGCGGCCCGGAAGCTCTCGTTGCAGCCCCGCCCCCGTGTGATGCGTGGCCGCGGCCGGTGAAAGGGCATGTCGCCATTGAGAGTTACCTCAGCGACAGCCGTCTGTAAACTTTCCAGAGAGCTGGACTTCTTTAGGCCGAGAGATGGACCAACATCATGTGAGGAAGAGCCTGAGGAAGAGTTTGTTAGTTAAACCACAAAGTACAATCGAGCAGTTAGCACGCAGTCTGTCCGCTACAAATCTCAACCATAACCCTGATAAAAGCAGCTACATTTATCTGAAAATTACATGGTGTGTGTGTGTGTGCGCGCTTCTATTATATGTAGCCAGCCATGGAAGCAAAGGTGTGTTTCTGTATTAAGTGATGAAGATAAATGAATGTAAGTGGAGGACAGGAAAGATTGCATGAATTTATCTTCATCACGCAGCACAGCCTTACTGAAGCGTGTCAGAGCTCCCCTGCTATTTTAAACATAATACAGCTGGGTGTTTGTAATACTGCAATATTAAGATCAAATTAATATGCTTTACAACAAAACTAAAACCTGTTGTGCAGGCCAGGGCAATAATATACTGTATGTAAAATAAATAAATAAATAAATAAATAAATAAATAAATAAATAAATAAATAAATAAATAAATTATATATATAATAAATTATATATAAACTAAAAGTTTGGAATAAGTATTTTTCAGTATAGTTTTTGGATTCATGGTTTTAGTCAGCAAGGATGCATTAAATTGATAAAAAGTGCCAGTAAAGACATTGATAATGTTACAAAAGATTTCTAGATTAGTAAAAGCTTAGTAAAAATATTAAGCAGCATTGCAACATTAATATTAATATAAATGTTTGAGCATATTAGAACGATTTCTGAAAGATCATATGACACTTAAGATTGTAATGATGCTGAAAATACAGATTTGACATCACAAGATTAAATTATATATATAAATATAATATATATATAAAATATATATATATATATATATATATATATATATATATCACATCACATACACTCACCTAAAGGATTATTAGGAACACCATACTAATACTGTATTCTATGTGGCATTGATTCAACAAGGTGCTGAAAGTATTCTTTAGAAATGTTGGCCCATATTGATAGGATAGCCTCTTGCAGTTGATGGAGATTTGTGGGATGAACACCCAGGGCACGAAGCTCCCGTTCCACCACATCCCAAAGATGCTCTATTGAGTTGAGATCTGGTGACTGTGGGGGCCATTTTAGTACAGTAAACTCATTGTTATGTTCAAGAAACTAATTTGAAATGATTCAAGCTTTGTGACATGGTGCATTATCCTGCTGGAAGTAGCCATCGGAGGATGAGTACATGATGACTAAAAGAGATGGACATGGTCAGAAACAATGCTCAGGTAGGCCGTGGCATTTAAATGATGCCCAATTGGCACTAAGGGGCCTAAAGTGTGCCAAGAAAACATCCCACACACCATTACACCACCACCACCAGCCTGCACAGTGGTAACAAGGCAGGATGTTCTCATTCTGTTTACGCCAAATTCTGACTCTTCTGAATTTCTGATTCTGACCAGGCAACATTTTTCCAGTCTTCAACGGTCCAATTTTGGTGAGCTCTTGCAAATTGTAGCCTCTTTTTCCTACTTGTAGTGGAGATGAATGCTACCCAGTGGGGTCTTCTGCTGTTGTAGCCCATCCACCTTAAGGTTGTGTGTGTTGTGGCTTCACAAATGCTTTGCTGCATACCTTGGTTGTAACGAGTGGTTATTTCAGTCAAAGTTGCTCTTCTATCAGTTTGAATCAGTCGGCCCATTCTCCTCTGACCTCTAGCATCAACAAGGCATTTTCACCCACAGGACTGCCGCTCACTGGATGTTTTTCCCTTTTCACACAATTCTTTGTAAATCCCAGTAACTGAGCAGATTGTGAAATACTCAGACCGGCCCGTCTGGCACCAACAACCTTGTTGCACTCAAAATTGCTTAAATCACCTTTCTTTCCCATTCTGACATTCAGGCCACGTTTACACAAAGCCGTGTATTTAGCAAAACGAACATTTTCCCCCTCTCCGTTTTCAAAAATAACATCGTTCACACACCCGCATAAATACGCCGTCGAAGCGCCATCATAACTATGCCAAACCTATTGGCAGCAGTGTAGGGGTTAAGGATAAAGCCATGCAAGCCAATCAGAATCCTCAGAATCGACAAGAGAGAACCTAAAACGCTGTTTCTCCCAGTTCACACGACAACAAATATCCGGCGTTTTCAAAATCTCCACTTTGCCCGGAGTTTTTGGAATAATTGTTTTCAGTGATGAAAACGGCGTTTCGTGTAAATGAGAGGGCAAAACGCAGAGAAACATCTGCATTTTCCCATCGTGTAAAAGGGGCCTCAGTTTGGAGTTCAGGAGATTGTCTTGACCATGACCACACCCCTAAATGCATTGAAGCAACTGCCATGTGATTGGTTGATTAGATAATTGCTTTAATGAGAAATTGAACAGGTGTTCCTAATAATCCTGTAGGTGAGTGTATACATATATATATGTCATCTTTATAGAAACTGTTGCTTAATTGCAAGTGTGAATTTACATTGAATTTAGTGTGAATGATGTAACCTGTTTATAAAAGTGCTAAAAAACATGTTGTGACAAACAGGGCTAGGAAAGTAATCAATGATGAAACACTGAAGAAGAACAAGCAGGGATGTAACAACCATGTAGTGTGGAAAAGAAGTGAGTGTTTAAGTGGTCATGCTTACCTGGGTGGTTATCTGTGCATTGTGTGAGGTTAATCTCATCAGCCACTGTGTGAGGGGCACACATACATACATTCACAGGGTGGTTAGTTGGACCATTCAACATGCAGCAAGCAACCAGGCAAGTATCACCATCAACAAATCAGACGACAGAAACAATCAGTCAGTGCTCATTAACAAAATAGTGCGTTTCCAGAGTGATTCTGCTGATTCAGAATGATCCCTTTACTACTGAGATGGTGCCGGGGCCCAAACTGACCTCCTTCCACAGGTTTCCACCAAAGAAAAGGTGGTTTTTGGTGAGAAAAAATGTGATTCATATTTGTCTTCTTTAACCTGCTGATATTAAAAGCTGGAATCACTGACATTATGGACCGAAAATATAATAATGTCATTGTAACAAAGTTACAAACAAATCCAGCTAAATAGCTTGTGTTAACTATACCTAGAATGATTACATACAACAGTCAAATTCAATATTTATAAAAAATAAATAATTTGTATTTATATTTATATATTTATATATATATATATATATATATATATCAGAAAAGACTGCAGAACCCATGTCTTAGCCCTGGCACCAGCTCCACTTCAGTGGTAAAGTGGTAAGTGAGGAACATCCAGCAGAATTGGATCAGTGGTAACAGTGTTCAGATTAGAAAGCACATGCACAAGGGAGACCAATGCAGACTTAGTGACGGTAGATGGTGAATGGTGATGCTCAGAATGAGAGACATTCTGAGAAGTGCTCTTATAAAACAGAGGAAAGTAACATGAGCAAATGGATTGGATTTCAGGCTGGGATTTTATCTACTGGGGCTGACCTTTAGAGTATCTAGGTCCAAGCAAGGTGTTTGGGATTGGCAAGTGGTAAAACCACTTTTCTTAGGGACTGACCTTTAGAGCATCTAGGTCCAATCAATGTGCTTTGAGTTGATCTTTAGGATTATTTAAGTCCAATCAAAGTTTTAAGACTGGTTTTTAAAGTATATAGGTCCAATTACTGTTTGTAAGATTGACCTTTAGAGTTGTTAGGTCCAAGAACACTGTTTAGGAATAATCTGTAGAGTACATAGGTTCAACCACTGCGTTTGGGACTGTACTGCGATATTTATGTCATATTACTGTTTTTGAGATCGACCTTTAGGCCATGTGTCCACCAAAGCGTTTTTAGCCAGCTGAAAACGCTAGACGCTCTGCTGAAGACGCCGTGCTTTGGGCGCTAGAGAGCGTTTTGGCAGCACAGCGTTTTTCCGTTCGTTGCTATGATACAGAATATCCGCAGCAGTTTGAATGTTGTGACAGTTGGAAGGTGTAGTATTAGTCCCGCCCCTCCTCAACTGTGATTGGATGGCTGGGTAAAAAGTGACAGTGATGAACGCTGCGTTTTATCCAAAGTTGAAAATTTTCAACTCCCAGCGACCAGTAAAACGCTGGGTGCTTGGCGCTTTAGTGTGAAATAAAGGCTCAGCGCCTCGGTACGCTCATGGCGTTTAAAAAACGTGGCACTCCCATTGAAAACAATTGAAAACATACGCCAGGCGCGTGGAAAAACGCTTTGGTGGACACACGGCCTTAGATTTTTTATGTCCAAAAACTGTGTTTGGGACTAATCTGTACACTAGAGTATTTAGGTCTACCAATTAATGTCTTTGGGACTGACCTGTCACCTATTTAGACACCTATAAGTCTATGGCACATCGAAGCCTTGGGACTGAGAAAATAAATTTATATAATTTTATTGTACCAAAAAATGGTACAATTATGTTTCAAGGATGGAACAGAGTCGGGGTCTGGACCACGGCCCGCCATTTGAATACAACTGCTTTAGAGTATCCAGGTCCAACCACTGGTTCAAATTGATCTTTAGCACTGTGCTTTCTGGTTGATCTTTAGAGTATTTAAGATCAAGCACTGCATTTTCAAATTGATGTTTAGAGTATCTAGGACCAAGCACTGTTTAAGATTGATCTTTAGACTACCTAGGTCCATGCTCTTGGACTTGCGGGTCTTGACGACGTCGAGTTGGCTTGCGTCTCCATACTGCTTGGTGCGTTTCTCAGACATGCTTTGCCTGCCAAAGCCTTCCCTCTGAAACACCCCCTCATCTTTAGCACTGGAAGAGCCGAGGAAGGGATGAGAAAGAGAGAGAGACATTAAATCACAGCACTGTGTCCAGGCCTTGGCCCTGCTCTAATAACAGAGGCTCCTTTGACAAACAAAGGAAAGGCCATGGACTCAATTACTGCAGGAAGATCGTCAGAAGAGTCAGTCAGTTGATGCTCAAAATAGAAACTAAGACAATAGATACTTCAATAAATAAATTGCAATACTTTCTAAACTGTCCACTTTTATTTACCTGTCGGGAAGCTCTTGGTCCCAGGGTGGCGGCGGTGGTGTCTCCACAGCGAATCCCATGTCATCGTGCGAACTGGATGACGATTGGTCAGACAACTGGGTGGGGAGAACACGTGGCCTGTCGTCTTCAATTATGACCGTGTCATCCTGAGGCATGTTCACCGTCGGTAAAGCTGATAATGATCTGCAGAGAGAAGAGCAGGAAGGGGTGTAGGGACAATCAAATTATGTTATTATTATAAAGTAATCAAGTAATTCAGCTAATCCCAATCATGGTGGGGGTTTCATGATGAGCGGATGGTAAAAATAAAAATAATTTCTGCAAAAATAAATCAACTCGGTCTGAGCAACTCAGGTCAAAGTCACAGAGACTTAAAGGGATAGTTCACTTTGAAATTAATTTTTGATATGTTTTATCTTACCTCAAGGGCATCCAAGATGTAGGTGTCTTTGTTTCCACAGGATTTTCAATTTTGATATTTTTAGGTCAAAACATTCTTGTCTGTCAGTCATATAATGGAGGTATATGAGGTCCACCTCAAAGAACATGCACACAAATGTTCCATGCACGTTTTCTCACACAAACCGCTCGTTTCGTGTCTTAGGCCATCAGTGTGTACTTACATTTATTAAATCATGTTTAATTTGGACTTCTCTGTGCATGCTCGTCGAGAGTGAACCCAGGGTGAACCCCACAAACCTCCATTATATGACTGACAGACAAGAACGGTTTGATCCAAAAATATAAAAATTTAAAATACTGTGGAAACAAAGACACCTGCATCTTGGATGCCCTTGAGTTAAGCTAAAACATATCAAAAATTAATTTCAAAGTGAACTATCCCTTTAAGAGCAACAAAGAATGATTTCTGTTGTACCCTGCACGTAGTGAGATTTACAAATGAAAGACTTTTAAATGCAATGCAGGCTGGGTGCAATTTGCATGACTGCTTTTTCTATTTTCGTTTGTGCAGAAACATTTAGCCTTTTTTTGATTAAACACAGATAGAAAGTATACATTTTAGATATAGTAAATAGTTCTGTTAGCTTGTTTTAATCTGTTAAAAAATTTCCCAGCCTAGTCTAAAATAAAACCCATGAGAAACACTTTGCTTTTTCAGTATACTTCGATAAGTGAAACCGTGTGGGATGTAAACGATCACACAATGCACTATGGTTGGGAACAAAGTGCTTTTTTAAAGAAATACTGGAAACAAATGATTCTCTTCATGCCATTTAGCTTGATAATGTTTTTTTTCCACCAAACAATGTACTCGAGATATCGTTATCAGCATGTAAAAAACACACAGAGTGCATTCAAGCAATACACACCAGTGTGTGCCTTTCCTGATAATCAAACCCATGACCTTGGCATTGCCAGCAACCGGCTCTACCAATTCACTTGCACCACAATTAAGTGCAACAGTCCAAAACATTTTTTTTTTCAGTGGCCTTGGTTACAGAAGTATTTCTACCATATATTTTCCCAAAAGGGTCTTTAAAATGTTTTCATTAAGCAATAAAGTGAACCACAACATGTAATGTTTTTTTAGAAAATTGTATTTTTGTCCAAGGTTAGACAGTGTAAGTACTTAACATTCCCTAACATTATTTAGGGAAATATCTACAATCCCACGAAGCCTGGCAAATGACAATCAAATTAAAAAAACACAGAGAAATAAAACAATTGATTGGAAAACTTGATTATTTGCCAAATATGCAAATACAGCATATACAAATATTTAAGGTGTTTAAGAGTGTAGTGACCATTACGTAATTTGCAGTGAATCATGGAAGTGGCGGTCACTAAAGATTTCTTTTGCCGCAATTTGTTTGTTGTGATTCTCTGATTGGGGGAGATTTCTTAGCAGAATCATGGGTAAAGTAGTTTTTCACCAGGAATTCTTCTGTTAAACATGATTTTTTAAAAAGTAAGCTGTCTGATATCTTCAACAAAAGCACCAACCAACGATCAACAACCCAGTAGCTAAGTTTTTACTAAAAAAATCCCCATGGAGAAAATGAAAAGGACTTTTACTTCCGAAAGCCAACTATTTCCACTACCCACCACCAAACAAATGTCTCATAATAAGCCAAGTCATCAAACAAAACCATAAAATTTTTCGTAACATTTGTTTAAAGACATTAACCCGCTGTCTGTTTATACATAACCTCACCCGTGCAGGTGCACACCCAGTCAACACATAAACTACAACATCCTCCTCCAATTATTGACACACATCTTCTGGGGAGTGTTTGAAAACAGGTCTTTAAATAGATAGTCACATTCTGATAGAAGTGAGTCTGTATCTCTCTGAAGGAGCCTTGAGTAGAGCGAGCTAATGAAAGCCTGTGTGAGTGTAAATGGATGGTATGGTACGGGCATGACTCTGCATATATGAATGGAAAAGCATATGCACTTCTGTATGTGGCACCCTGCTACTGTCATTTCCCATGAGTGGATTCAGTTGTTGACAGGCGGGATAACAGCCCCGGCTGGGCGCTCTCTCTCTCTCTCTCTCACACACAGAGAGCTCTCAGTGAACCTCCACAGCTCTGCATCTGTTTGTCCATGGTAACACTCATATGTTTTCTGTTAGGCCACATGTTTCTTATACACTGAGATGCCAGTTCTTCTTCTGAAACCTGATGCTGCGTTCAAATGTGATCGAAGAGAGCATCTGGTGGTGATTAACTTGCAAAATAATGCAAATAATTACTGAAGAAAATTGTAACGATGCATTCCCAAACGCAATTCGTTTTAGTTGATCTGAAGACCATATATGTACGTAATTTGAATGAAATTATATTCAAGAATCATATATATAGATAGATAAAGGTAAAGGTTTATGTATTTGAGTAAAGGTGTCAGTCTAGCATCGGTTGTTGACTCATAGCCTGTATGTTCTCAAATCTTAGTCTTTTATAATATGAGATTTTGGCCAAATGACAGAAAAAAACTGAGTGCCCACATAGCTACAGTTAACTTTATATCCTGTAAGTTGATGAAAACAATGTCATGCACTTACTGCCTCAAATTAGTTGGGGACATTTAATATTCAACAATATTACTGATCTGTGATGTATTATTTTAATGCTATCACTGTGAAGCTGCTTTGTATGGAAGCTTGTTTCCGCCATAGAATGAAAAATATAAAAGGTAATTGCGACTTTTTATCTCACAATTCTGACTTTTTTCTCACAATTGCGAGTTTACTGCTCATAATTCTGACATTATTTCTCAGAATTGTGAGATATAAAGTCAGAATTGCGTGATATTAAGTCAGAATTGCGAAGATATAATGTCAGAATTGGGTGATATAAAGTCGCAATAGCGAGATATAAAGTCAGAATTCGAGATATAAAGTCAGAATTACAGATATAAAGTCAGAATTGCTAGATATAAAGTCGCAATTGCGCGATATAAAGTCAGAAATGCATGATATAAAGTCAGAATTGTGAGATTTAAATTATTCTGAGGGGAAAAATGTTCCCCTTGGAATTGGCCTGATAAGTCGCAATTCTGACTTTATATCTCGCAATTCTGACTTTATATCGCACAATTCTGACTTTATATCTCGCAATTCTGACTTTATATCACCCAATTCTGACTTTATATGTCGCAATTCTGACTTTATATCATGCAATTGTGACTATTACACGCAATTGCGACTTTATATCACGCAATTCTGACTTTATATCTCGCAATTCTGACTTTATAACTCGCAATTCCGACTTTTTATCATGCAATTCTGACTTTTTATCTCGCAATTATAAATAAAGTCAGAATTGCGAGATATAAACTCGCAATTGTGAGAAAAAAGTCAGAATTGTGAGTTAAAAAGTCACAATTATTTATTTTATTTTTTATTCAGTGGCGGAAACAAGCTTCCATAGCTTTGATACAATGTGTATTGCAAAAAGCGCTATATAAATAAAGGTGACATGACTCAAATGCGGATGACGGACAAAATATGCATGTCTTAAGTTCACCACTGTGCTTGATTTTGATCAAATGTTATTAAGTGTTTGATATATAGTGCTGTATATATATATAGTGATGCACCGATGTGGAAATGTGTGGTTCGAAACTGATAACCGATATTAATATTGCTGTTATGGCCAATACCGATATTTACTGATGCCGATATTGCTGTATAGAAAACACATAGCAAGGATTAGGGCTGCACGATATTGGTAAAAAATGACATCGCAATATTTTATTTTTCTGCGATATAAAAACAATTTCACCAGATGACTCGAAATAGCTCTATTTGGAAAGAATGAATCATTCCAGAATGACTGATTTTGTCATGAAGTAAATCCGCAAAGAAACTAATATTAATAGAATGTTAACTAATGTAGTTGACTAGACTTTAATAAATGGAACCTTATTGTAAAATATTTCCGATTTATGTCTTTTGAGTTCAGTGTTGGGTAGATCAGATGTTTTAACCATTCATTAAAGTGAATCGGTTCAAATGAGTCAAATGAGCAGACATACCAAAACTTTTCGCAATATAGTGTGTGTGTGTGCATATATACAGTTTAAATAAATACACACACGTGTGTGTATATATCTATATAACATGTGTGTTTATATATATATATATATATATATATATATACATACACACACACACACGTGTTTATTTATTTAAACTGTATATTATGCACACACACACACACACACACACACACACACACTATATTGCGAAAAGGTTTGGTATGTCTGCTTTTACATGCACATGAAATTTAATGTCATCCCATTCTTAACCCAAAGGGTTCAATATGGAGTTGGCCCACCCTTTGCAGCTATAACAGATTCAACTCTTCTGGGAAGGCTTTCACAAACTTTATGGGAATTTTTGACCATTCTTCAAGAAGCGCTTTTGTGAAGTCAGGCACAGAAGTTGTACAAGAATGCCTGGCTCACAGTCTCTACTCTAATTCATCCCAAAGGTGTTCTATCGGGGAAGGTCAGGACTCTGTGCAGGCCAATCAAGTTCCTTCACATCAAACTTCTCATCCATGTCTGGGTGGACCTTGCTTTATGCACTGGTGCGCAGTCATGTTCAGTCATGCTTTACACCACTGCATCTAACGCTTTGCATTGCACTGTGTATATATATATATATATATATATATATATATATATATATATATATATATATATATATATATATTAGGGCTGTCAAATGCTTCATCACGATTAATCACATCCAAAATAAACGTTTTTGTTTACATGATATGTGGGTGCACTGTGTATAATTATTTTATATGTATATAAATACACACACATGTATATTTAAGAAAAAATTATTATTTATATATAACATATTTAGATATAATATACATTATATATAAATCTATATACAGTATATACACTGTACATGGAAATATTTCTCAAATATATACAAGCATATGAGTGTATTTATATATATAAAATAATTATACACAGTGCACCCACATATATCATGTAAACAAAAACTTTTAATTTGGATGTGATTAATCACGATTAATCATTTGACAGCCCTAAATATATATATATATATATATATATATATATATATATATACACACTATAAGTCTTTTGAAATGAATAAACATTTAAAAATATATATATTTAGACATTTTAGAGAGTTCTAGGCACTTTTTTCAGCTGGTCAGAAATGACACACTTGAATTTTAAGCGTTACAACTCACTCATTTTACGGTTATTTGTGCTGGCTTGCGGCCTCAGGTTGTCATCAAGCCCCTCAATTCCGTACAGCGAGTGTGAGATCCGTCGCTCGTGGTCATCAGGAGATGGGCTCAGGGTCAGCTCTAACCCCCGGGGACTGCATCGGCTCTCACCCTGACAGAATCCAAAAGAACATGAGGAACATCATGATTCAATTACAGCACACAACCTATATTATAGATTTATCTTCTCAGAGATGTAATTGGCTACTGTGGTTTGTGTTGTGGTGACAGAGCGGTCAGAATCAGCTCCGCTGGGCTCAAGACCTCTGACTTGTTCAAACGCAGACACTGAACACTTGACAAAATGGGAAAATCTTGTGCATTTATGATTCTGCTCTGGGTAAGACAATTACCATCAGCCAAACAATTTATAACAACCCAGTGACAGAAAACAGCAAGAGACCATCATAGTTTCCCCTTCAGAATTACAAAAATTACATCTAGAAGGTCCTTGTGGACAGACTTGAGAAATGCAGTGACCTGATTACCTTCTCTTTAAACGGATCAGGCGTTCTCTGGATAAAATGAAAAAGAAAAGAAAACAGCATGCGGACAACCTTAATGTGTGTGTGTGTGCTGAAGTTGAGATGAAACTGTGCTGAAACTGTGTCTGCAAAACTGGAGGATTTTAAATGTGAGCCTTGACAAAATATGATCAACAGAGAGAGAGAGAGATCTGAGATACTGTGAGCTTTATATTCTGAACCAGGTCAAGTTGAAAATATTCATTAACATTTTATTTCAACCCAAAACACTAATGAATGTCATTTACATAAGTAATACATTAAGCACCATTCATTCACACATTGACATTCGCATGAACAATGATCAAAGCTTTAAGGATCTCCTCGGCTTGACTCTTCTCTTTACCTCGAGGCATTTGTTGATTCTTCTTGCCACGATCAGCTGAATCATCCCTCGCTTGTTGCCCTCCGTTGACATGGACTTGCGCAGCGTTTCCATGGCGTCCTGGTTTGTCTTCCCTAACAACGACTCCCCATTGACTGCGATTAGCTGATCGTTTGACTCGCAGCCTTCCGTCCTACACCAGAGAACGAGATTATGAAGAACATTCATACACAATTCGAGATATTTAAAATGTATACTGAGCTACGAATAACAAATAAGACAATGAACACTAACAAGTAACAATTTATGTAACGATATTAAAAACATTAATAAAATATATACGTTACTGTTCAAAACTTTGGGGTCGGCAAGTAAAAAAAGGATGCATTAAATTGATAAAAATCGAAGAGTGAAGACGTTATAAAAGAATATTATTTTACATAAACACTGTTCTTTTGAACTCTATTCAAAGAATCATGAAAAAGATTATTAATTTCCATTTCCACTAAAATATGAAACAACATACTGTTTTCAACATTGATAATAATAAATGTGTCTTGAGCACCAAAACAGCATATCAGAATGATTTATGAAGGATCATGTGACACTGATGACTGGAGAATTGATGCTGGAAATTCAGCTCTGGAATAGGAATCACAGGACCAGGAATAAGTAACAACTTAAACTATATTTAAAAAAGAAAATTACATGTGTCCAGAAGAATATTTAAAATGGTAATCATATTTTACAATATTACTGGTTTTACAGCATGTTTGACCATGAAGATACTTGCTTCAAAAACAGGCCCCAAATTTAAGGACTTAAGTGCTTTTTCATGATGGAAAATAATAATAAGCAAATATATCTAAAACTTGATATAAAATTAGGGCTGTGCAAAAGTTAATTGCGATTAATCGCATCCAAAATAAAAGTCTGTGCTTACATAATATATTTGTGTGTGCTGTATATAATTATTTTGTATATATAAATACCTATGTATATATTTTGTATATATAAATACCATGTATATATTTAAGAATGATTTGCACTTAAATTCTGTATATATATATATATATATATATATATATATATATATATATATATTTAATCTATATTATATAAATATTTTATATATGAATAACACATTTTCTTAAATATATACATGCATGTGTGTGTATTTATATATACAGCACACACAAATATATTATGTAAACACAGACTTTTATTTTGGATGCGATTAATCGCAATTAATTTTTACACAGCCTTATATAAAATAAATTATTTAATAAAAAAACCAAAATTAACCCAAAATTACCGCAAGGATCATGAAAAAAACAGATTTCGTCTCATCTGCTAAAAAAAAAATAAAAAAAATAAAAACATTTGTGTATACATCTAACCTTACATGCTGCTCCTCCATTGATAATAGACTTGACGAAGATGCCCAGGTCAGCGTGGCTCTCCTTTGACCTGTTACCCTTGACACTGACCCCTAATCCCGCCGAGCCAGAATCACTCAGAGGCACTTCCAATGTCAGGAACTCCCGCGTCCCATCTGGGGTTAAGACCAGCTCTTCCTCTTCAACCTTCTACAGAGAGAGAGAGAGATGTTTTTGAGAGAGATGATAGTTTTGAAGATGAAACAGCCATTTAAAAGCATTGGTCTTTAGTCAAAAACAGGGGAACAAGGACAGCTTGGAAAGAAAGGTTGTCCTGAGACTATTTTTTAAGACATTTTCTCACCCTAGGGTCATTCGGGTCATTGAGTCTCACATGCAGCAAGTAAATAATAGCATTGGCAGAATAGGCAGTTTTGAACGAATTATCCACTTAAAACATGACAGGATAGCACGTTTCTGTTTGCAGTGAGTAATAGACTTTAATAAACACCATGGATGCCTGCATAGCAGCCACTTTCACCTGCTTTTGAAGGAAATTTAGCTTATGTAAACAAGGCAGGGAGGCAAGCCTTCTTGAGAAATGATGCCCGCCAAACCTCTGCTCTCTGATTCAGACACATAGATAATAAACCCATTACGTCTGATGCTCTCCTGACCTCTCCAGTGACTCCCTCATGTTAGCGGCTGCCAGTGTGTGAGTGTATGTGTGGGAGAGAGAGAGCGAGAGAGAGAGATGTGACTGATTTAACAACCATCTACTGAGTGACTGCTCTAGAAAGTCTATCTTTATTGAGCTTTAATCACCTTCACTTTAATGTAACAACCTCTGACACACACACACACTTGTGTTCAGAAGGAAATGGATGGCTTTCATTTAGTTCTCTCCTGCTCTCTGGACCGGCACTGCTAAAACAGATCGTATCGGCCTTGAGGGGTTAATGCACAAACAGCGGTGAGAGTGACAAAAAGAGAAAAACAGACAAAAAGGAGAGAGAGGCGGGAAGAGCTTTCACAGGGACATTGTTTCTTAGGCGAAACAGCTGCGGCTCTATACAGACAACATGTGATCTGAATTTAAAGGGTTAGTTCAACCCAAAAATGAAAATTCTGTCAGTAATTGCTCACCCTCATGTCGTTTCAAGGCCGTAAGACTTTCGTTCATCTTCAGAGCACCAATTAAAATATTTTTTATGAGATCTGAGAGCTGGCTCACTCCTTCATAGGCTGTAAGGTAATTGCATTTGTCAGCCCAGAAAAGTTAGTAAAGACATCATTAAAATAGTGACTACACTGGCTCAACCTTAAAGATGAACTGAACTGAAATTTGAGAAAAGTTGATTTAACAGATGTATTTTATTTATTCTCATTGGTAAAATTTTTAAAATGGCAGAATTTGTTAAAAGGGATAAAATGGTACATTGAAAGTGTTGTTTTTGTTACACGGGCGCCGCCATGTTGGATTTCAACATTCGACTGCGTCACTGGCACTGAAACTGATCGTCCTCCCATCCTCACGGGCTCAAATGCGTAATCCATGCCGTTAAAAGTGCTAATTTTCGTCTGTGTATATAGGACCTGCAGCTGTTGTCTATGGAGCTCCGCGGGTCCTATCATTCCAGTGATGTCATTGAAATTGCCAGCGCTAACAAGCGCAATTTTACGTTGCTTATAAAAAACTATGTTAATATTTTTTATTAAAATGTTTAGTGTAATTTACTTTTAATTGTCATAAACAACTTCATAAACAACGTTTTCATCGACGATTTTTTCAGTTCAGTTCATCTTTAAGTTTATCAAGCGAATATTTTTTTTCGAGAATATTCCATTAAACTATTAATTTTCTTTCATGTGGGCCTCAGACGTGATTTCAGGACGAACTTTTCTGGGCCGGCAGATGCAATTACCTTACAGCCTATAATAGAGTGAGCCAGCTCTCAGATTTCATTAAAAATATCTTAATTTGTGTTCCGAAGATGAACGGAAGCCTTATGGAGTTGGAACAATTAATTACTGACAGAATTTACATTTTTGAGATCACAGCATGATCTGTCTATTAATAATGGTGATGGCGCAGTGGATAAGACACATGCCTTTGGTGTGAGAGACCCGGGTTCGAATCCACTGTGAGACACCAATGTGTCCCTGAGCAAGACACTTAACCCCTAGTTGCTCCAGAGGCGTGCGACCTCTGACATATATAGCAATTGTAAGTCGCTTTGGATAAAAGCGTCAGCTAAGGCCCTGTTTACACGAGAACGCTCACGGGTGAAAACGTAAAAATATTTTATCGGATGTGCCTTTCGTTTACACAGCGACAGCGTTTTTGAGGCTTAAAAACGCAAAAAGTGAAACCACTCTCCAGAGTGGAAATCTTAAAAACGTTCCACCGTCGCGTTCTCGTGTAAATGGTAAAAACGCAAAAGTCTGCTTGACAGTGAAGGTTGTACGCAGGCGCGTGGACTTGGTGTTGTTATAGTATGCACTCCTAGCCGCCTGAAGTGCATACTACATTGAATTTCACACACTTTTGCGTCACCATTTGCACGCGAATTTCCCACACAAAATGCTCGTCTAAACGCAGAATAAAAAGTGATGACGCAGACGCCACTTTTGTGTTTTCTCTTCAGAATCGTTTCCATGTAAACATAGACTAAATGAATAAATGTAAATGTAAAAACCAGAGAGACAGACATACAAACAGATTAGGATACATAGAGAGAAAGTGAGTCAGATTAAAGAGATAGTTCACCCATGAATTATTGAAAATGAAAACATTTAGTCCCCTTATTGGAATCAAAATAAGGAATTGATAAGAATTGGAATCGATAAGCAGAATTGACATTAAAATTTAAACGATACTCAAAACCTAATGGCGAAAAAAAAGTGAGTACATGAATTTTCAACTGGACTGAATCAGGAGTGTTAAAGAGCTTCAGAGACACATGTATGTACCTTAGTGACAACAGCTGTTAACAGTTCCTGCATAAGTGAAAAACCTCACCATGTACAGATGTAGAGAAGTGTGTGTGAAAATGCGTGTGCAGTTCTTACCCATTCTCTTGTGTTCTGCATCACTGGTTCTGTGTTCTAAAGAGAGCGAGGAAGGAAAGGACTATGGTAAAAATGCAACTGAAAACCCATGAATGCTTAGAAACAAACACATGCAACCATTGCAAACAAAGATGGGTCTTAAAGATCACTCAAACTGGGGTTAATATCAGAGGGTGAATTCAGTTAAATTGGCTTTTTGTCTTTGATATGAATGTTAAAAGTGACCCTTTTTAGTGAAAGAATGAAAGAATTTACCTGAATTGACCCTTTCGAAAAGTATAAATGTAATGTTTAACAGAAACTAAACACTGAAAAGGAAAAAGCTAAAACTGCAAATAGTGGGTGAAAAATCAACTGAAATAAAAAAGCAATAGAAATAAAAAGTCCTCTTTATAGAGTTTATTGAAATGTAAATATAAATGGTGTGCAAAGAAAATGTGAAATTGGAAAATTTTAATAACCTTGACTCAAACACACTTCTTATGAAAGAAGTGTGGTGAGCCTCAGTTATATGTCGGAGATGCTGTGCAATAGTGATGGACAGTTTTATGAAGACATTAGTCGCAGGACTTCACACATCTCATAACTGTCACTCAAACACACACAGAGACAGATCCTCACCATCTCTCTGGGTAGAAAGGAGTCTTCCTGTCTCAGTACCAGGAGACTCACAGTCCCGCCCATGGGCGTCGCCCTCAACAGAGAAACCACCTCCTCCTGACAACGCCCATTAAGATCCACCCCATTGACCTGTACCAACCACAAAATCAGTTGATCTTTTGATAAGTCATTCCATATTCAAGACTTTTTATTCATTTATAAAACTCATTTTATTAATATATTCTTCACCTCTAGCAACCTATCGCCTGCTTTCAGTCGCCCGTCCTGTATGGCAGCACCTCTTGGCAGAATGTTCTTCACGTAAATAGGGGCGGAGCCTCCAAGAGGGACGTCTCTTGATGTGATGCTGAACCCGAGACCTTCAGGCCCTGTCAGACACAGAGAACACAGTTGAAAGACGACCAAAACCTAAGGACATACACAACTATCCATTTAATTCAGAGAACAAGCGGTTGTTAGATTAAAGCTCTATTAAATGGCTTGTATGGTCGTCCACACATCAAATGAAGTATAACACAAGCTTATTGGTATTTTGTCACTTTCTGGTAAGGCAACAACAACAACAACAACAACAGAGAGCCTATATCCCGCCCCTCCACTTCCAGCTCATGGGACCTTATTTGAGAAAAAATATGTGGTAGTCAATGGCGGAGAGACAACTTACACTCACCGGCCACTTTATTAGGTACACCTGTCCAACTGCTCGTTAACACTTAATTTCTAAGCAGCCAATCACATGGCGGCAACTCAGTGCATTTAGGCATGTAGACATGGTCAAGACAATCTCCTGCAGTTCAAACCGAGCATCAGTATGGGGAAGAAAGGTGATTTGAGTGACTTTGAACGTGGCATGATTGTTGGTGCCAGAAGGGCTGGTCTGAGTATTTCAGAAACTGCTAATCTACTGGGATTTTCACACACAACCATCTCTAGGGTTTACAGAGAAAGGTCCGAAAAAGAAAAAACATCCAGTGAGCGGCAGTTCTGTGGGCGGAAATGCCTTGTTGATGCCAGAGGTCAGAGGAGAATGGCCATACTGGTTCGAGCTGATAGAAGGGCAACAGTGACTCAAATAACCACCCGTTACAACCAAGGTGGGCAGAAGAGCATCTCTGAACGCACAGTACGTCGAACTTTGAGGCAGATGGGCTACAGCAGCAGAAGACCACACCGGGTGCCACTCCTTTCAGCTAAGAACAGGAAACTGAGGCTACAATTTGCACAAGCTCATCGAAATTGGACAATAGAAGATTGGAAAAACGTTGCCTGGTCTGATGAGTCTCGATTTCTGCTGCGACATTCAGATGGTAGGGTCAGAATTTGGCGTCTACAACATGAAAGCATGGATCCATCCTGCCTTGTATCAACGGTTCAGGCTGGTGGTGGTGGTGTCATGGTGTGGGGAATATTTTCTTGGCACTCTTTGGGCCCCTTGGTACCAATTGAGCATCGTTGCAACGCCACAGCCTACCTGAGTATTGTTGCTGACCATTTCCATCCCTTTATGACCACAATGTATCCAACTTCTGATGGCTACTTTCAGCAGGATAATGCGCCATGTCATAAAGCTGGAATCATCTCAGACTGGTTTCTTGAATATGACAATGAGTTTGCTGTACTCAAATGGCCTCCACAGTCACCAGATCTCAATCCAATAGAGCATCTTTGGGATGTGGTGAGAACGGGAGATTCGCATCATGGATGTGCAGCCGACAAATCTGCGGCAACTGTGTGATGTCATCATGTCAATATGGACCAAACTCCCTGGGGAATGCTTCCAGCACCTTGTTGAATCTATGCCACGAAGAATTGAGGCAGTTCTGAAGGCAAAAGGGGGTCCAACCCGTTACTAGCATGGGGTACCTAATAAAGTGGCCGGTGAGTGTATCTTTTATTCCGTCTGAACTGTGCTCTGAATTACAAATATGATGTTTGTCAAATTAAAAGATAATTCTGAAAGTCAAAAATGTCGCAGTATGTCATAAAACAGAAGAGTAACAAAACACTCAGGCACAACGGTGTAACTTTACGATTATAACGAAAGACTATAGAAACAATGACAGACATTGAGGCGCTGGTCAAAAAACCTGCATTTTTCCCCAGATAACAGTGTAAACAACTTAAAATACAGTCATTTTTGGCATATACAGATAAGAGTAATACATTTGAAACTGTAAACTGTCTACTTTTACATGGCTCCATTAACAATCAAAACAAGACGTTGTGCTTTTGTAAAAATAAAGAAAACAAAAACGTCTCAGTCTCCGTGAACTGGAGAGCGTCACAAAAATGAACCGAAACTCAGCATAAATAGGCTAAGTGCCCTCACAGACATGAGAAATATATCTATAGAAAGCTTGAAATGTCTATTTTTAAACAAAACCATTCAAATATTCTGATTATATAATCCATACGAAAGCTGCATTTCTCTCTAAAGGCACATCCACTGAACTGCAAAGATAACAAGTCAGCATATTCAACTTTCATCTTTGCAGCCGACACAGACTCAGAAAATACTAGCTTATTAATAAATAATACAAATATATTCCTTGCTGCTTTTTCAGAAACATTCATAATCATTACTTTTGCCAGTGCTCTGCAGCAAGTTTTACGTGTGCACAATGCAATATATTAAGTCTATATTATTTTTATTGGTTTTTAAAGGTCTACATGGGCTGGCCCCTGGTTATATCTCTTGTTTGCTACAGCAGCATGTGGACGCTAGACCACTTAGATCGTTGCATAGCTTCACTTTAAATGTACCAAGAGCTCGAGTTTAAAACCAAGGGGAGATCGTGCTTTTGAGGTAGCAGCACCGCGGCTTTGGAATACTCTACCTTTACACATTAGATCCTGTGATTCCATCGAGTGCTTTAAGTCTAGGTTAAAGACCTATCTTTTTCGGTTGCTTTCAACTGTTCTTAGTTATATGTGTATTTGTCTAATAGTTATGTACAGTTGGGCCTGTAAAGCACTTTGGTCAACTCGTGTTGTTTTTAAATGTGCTTTAGAAATAAATATGATTTGATTTTGATTTGATATTAAAGACGACTTATAGTTTAGTAACCACCCACCACCCCCCATATATATTTAAGTAATGAAATTAATATAGACGTGCAATTAGTCGACTAATGACTGATTACTAGAAAAATCTTTAGTTGGGGGCACTAAATAATTAGTAAAAAGGTTGACACAGAGTGAGAACATTTCTGGAGCGAAAACAATATCAATTTATTTATTCAATATTATATACAAAAAAGTGTTTAGAAAACTCTTTTAATGTATCAACTCTATGTTTGGAAACACTATCGATCTGTGACCTGTAATGTTCTGAAACACAACTTCTGACAGCATCAGTTCTGTACTTAAAATACTAAAAGTACATGTGAAAGGACTGCAGTTTTTTAGCCCTGTAGTTTTTAACGACCCATTTTTTGAGTCTGCTCTCTGTGAGTGTGAGCTTGTGAACATCAGAAGCTTGTGGCTATTAGAAAATATTGAGCTACAGCCTGTTGGAGACTACAAGGCAAGAACAGAAGCAACCTGACTATAGGAGGTCTGAATAGCAACAAGATCATGACCTATTGACCCAACAGCAAGGGTTATATCTTCCAAGGTGCAGAAATTGGAGCCATTGTGAGACGGCTAAGCCAACACCATATGAGCATGAGACGAGCGAGAGAGAGAGAGAGAGAGAGAGAAAAAGAACACTGCAAGATTTCCGGTGTGTGTGACTTGGGTCCAATAAAACACTGAGAGAATCAGGCAGCCATATGGAAACACATCACACTGACACGAGGCGCTGCCTAGCAACGCTCCCTGCACCGCTGTTCCGTAACCCTGCCGCCACCCCGTGCACCCGCTGGGCCACCTGTCCACACACAGGTGCCAAGACTTGTGCCAACTGTTGTCAATCATTTCACATCCCACACCTTTACAGCAAGAGCACACACACACAAACAGGAAGGAGCTGTTTGCAGATAACAGAGCAACATTCTCCCAGTTGAGCAGACTCTGCAGGATCGGAAATATGCTCAAGAATAGAAATTTAGATTCCTTAGCACATCCTTAATCATAAGCAGGGCATAAACCATATTTTAAAATGACATAATTTAGTAAAAAAGGTAAGAAAAACTAACTTGCAATAAAATATAACATGCATATTTATAACATGCATATATATAACATGTATGTATATATATATATATAAATATATATATATATTATATTAGTGCTGTCAAACGATTAAAATATTTAATCACGATTAATCGCATTAATGTCATAGTTAACTCGCGATTAATCGACATTAAATGTCTTTTGATTTCTTTTTGTTACATAATTTTTTCTCATTTTAATGCTCTTATCAACATGGGAAAGTGGATTGGCTTGTTTAGTGCAAATGTTTTTTTATTATTATTATTATTGAAAATAACATTGGAATAGTGTTCAATTTCACACTAACATACCAATAATCTCTCACACAATGTAACACTGTCTATCAATAAAAGGGTGAAAGAAATACTGACGAGGTCCTGATATTGGCGAGGGGGTGGAGAATTCGCATCATCTGTGTGTGTGTGTGTGTGTGTTTGCTTGGCCATCATCAAGTGGTGTTTCAGACTGGACGTGCTGCGATGATGATAGCTCAGTTCACAACGACAAAACACACAGATCCGGCGTCTCGCGCTCGTCATCCACTCAAAACGTAACGTTACTATTTGGCCGGCTCGCAAGCAGAAACGAGTGTGTGCGGCACAAAACGTCCTCGCGCTGCGATCTGAAACCCATTCATTTCGATTGCTTGCGCCGCTCGAGGACGTTTTGTTGCTTCTTCGACCAAAGCACAAGCGGATCTAGCTAGACCGTATAACAAAACAACAGGCACACCGCACACACTCGTTTGGGCTTGCGAGCCGGCTTTGAGTGGATGACGAGTGCAAGACGCTGAAATGGATCAGGATTCAGGACGCATGCCGTCCTGTTGCAAAAGCATTTGAAAAAAGTACAAAGTTTGCTAGGACAAGACCGTTAAAAAAGACCGTTAATCGCGCGATAAAAAAATGAACGCCGTTAAAATGGGTTTGCGTTTTTTTGCTGACAGCCCTAATATATATGTAATATGTATAATATAACATGTATATATTCATAGGGATTTTACAAGTTAATTTAGTACAATTACTTATATTCAAATTGTTAAATATATTTTTAATGCTTATTTAATGATTTAATTGTCTCCAACAATAATCACCTTAATTTTGAGTATCTTTTCAGCAAATATTCATATATGCAATAAATTTGATTAAACGACCAGCAGAACAGGGAGTTTTTACTGATACCTTTTCTAAGCTGGATTCGAAGCTTCCGCCCAACCTTCTTAGTGAAGCCAGATGTAAGGGTGGGGCTTAAGCCTCTTTGGGGAGAGGAGGCATGACCTGATGGAGGTTTCCCTGATGAACCAACAGAATGATGGAGGGGAGAGCTAGTGTCCAAATGGTTATTGGGTGGGTGTGGCCTGTGCTGTGCCAATCGGTGAGCGGCGTGATCCAGTCCGGCATTGTCGACCAGATCATTGGCGAGGGAATCTGGGCTGAAACGTCCAGCAAAGGTCAATGTTCGCTCTGGGGTTGTTCTCATTATAGGATATCTGCTCATACTGGGATCTCATGGGGCATGGAACCACGTGGAACAGGATGACGGGAGAACGCATTGCCTGACGAAACATGTTCTGAGCTCTGAAAACATACAAAAACACAAACATTTAGGTTAAGGAATTAAAATTATTACAAATTATTAAGTTTTTTAAATTAAATTTGTGTAATTGTGCATTTATGTGTGAGTGGATGGTTTTTAATGCAACACCAGACATACAGCTAAACAGAAAATATAGGAGGCTCGCTTGAAAGGGATAGTTCACCTAAATAAAAACACTGTCACCATTTACTGACCCTCAAGTTGTTCCAAACCTGTATGAATTTCTTTCTTCTGCCGAAGACAAAAGAATAATAATATGGATACACAGTTGATAGGTCCCATTGACTTCCATAGTATGGGAAAAAAAATCCGATGTGGTTTGACATTCTTTAAAATATCTTCTTTCATGTTCCGCAGAAGAAAGAAATACATACACTGTAAAAAATAAACCGTAAATTTTATGGTAAAAAACGGCAGCTGTGGTTGCCAGAACTTTACCGTTAAAAATATGGTAGGAACGTTAATGGTTTTACAGACTTAGATTAAAATTTACAGTAATAAACCGTATTTATTTTCTGATAAAATGTTGATTTACCAACTTATTGACGTATTGATATCTGTTTTAGACCATTGTAATACACTGACAACCAACAATCATCACAACAGTGATGAGAGTTACATGAGCAATCACAGCTTATCACAAGTGAATACTTATATAAAGTAATACCTATTTAAAGAAGCTGCACAGTGTCATTCACACAAACATTAAACACCATCATGGTAACACATTTGAAATCAAAATAATTGCAATAAACATTAATTTAACAACATTAAATGTAACATAAAACCCTAATGTACATAACTGATTAGAAAAAAAAATAACCATAGGCACCATAGTTATTTCAACAAAAATACATAAAATGTGAAGTGTCACAAGGGAATTGTGGGAATGTCAATTTATGGTTTTTCACTGCAAATTAAACGATTTGATCTTTTTCACTTTCAGAAAACTGTAATTTAACGGTATTTTACTGTAAAATTATATTCACAGTTATTTACCGTGTATAGTACAGAAACTTTCTGTTTCTGTTATTTTACTGTTAAAATCATGGTTATTTTTTTACAGTGTGCAGGTTTGGAACAACTCGAGGGTGAGTAAATGATAGAATTTCTATTTTTGGGACAACTATCCCTTTAAAATCAGAGAACAGGAGAAAAAAATGGATGGGATGGATGGTTGGATGGCTGGATAGACAGACAGACAGAGTAAAAATTAACAAATGAATAGATGAATGATGGATGGATGAATGAACAGATAAAGGTTAGACAGATAGATGGATGGATGATGGATAGATTGATGGAAGGATGAACAGAAGAACAGATAAACATGAGGATGATGAATAAAGAGATAGATGGATGGATGGATGGATGGATGGATGAACAAATAAAGAGGTGGATGGATGGATGAACAAAAAGAGACATGAATGGATAAACAAATAAAGAGATGGATGGATAGATGAATGAACAAAAAAGATAGATGGATAGACAAATATATGAATGGAAATATGAATGAACAGATAGATAGATCGAGCGATGGATGTAAGGTGAATGAATGAACAGATGGATGAATGCATGGATAGAGGGGTGAAAAGATGGAGGGAAAGAAGGAATGAAGTGGTAAGTAGAAAATCATCTGTGGTTTTGACTGACCACAATCAGATGATTAATCAATAATAGCGGCAGGCCTACAGAGAAGCATTATAATGGAAGATGAAGAGAAAGAGTAAGGAGTTAAAGTGACAAAGCACTTTGTTCACATCTCAGAGTCTTACTGATCAAAGCGGACATTCCGCAGGTCTCCGTTGTTGATCCGAACGATGCAGTCATTCTCCTGAAACAAACCTTGGATATCAGCCTTTCCTCCACGCTCCAATCGCTTCACCAGCAGACCCAACGTCCTACAGCACACACACACACACACTTAATATATGTCTGGGAGCCTAAGATTTATTATTCATTTAGTCATAAGCGTCATCCATTTGAAATGAAACATTAATTTGATTGATATCGAATTGAAAGAACTTGAAACTAATGCAGCATCATAAAGCACTTCTGAACGAAAGCTAATTCCTCAAGATAAATAACGCTCTTCATCTTTCTAACTCTGTGTTGTGTTGCTGCAGCTCGCCGCCTGAAGATAGATGCGGATCACAGAGATATAAAGCAGCTTTTAGCTAGATTAGTTTGCCTTTTGACCGCTCACATACAGATGCTGCTTAGATACTCGATCTCTTCTGGACTCTCTGCAGAGGATTCAATGATTCTTTAGTCACGCAAACATGTAGTCAACTCAAATCAAACAAGGGTCACTAAGAGCAAATACAAGGTGAATTTAGGTGATGCAGAAGAACGACTTTAAAGTGAACTAAAGCACAGCAAAGCATATGCCAGAAAAAAAAAAAAACTACGAATATTAAATGTACTGATATACTATTACACATGCAAACTATTTTAACAGTTCAGGGAAACATCCACCAAAAATATGACTAAGGTTTATTGAGTGCTGGTCTCCGTGAACAAGATTTATCAGTGGTTGAGTTTCATCAGCAAAAAAATATTGTTTTAGGTACTATTTTACTACTATTTTACGACTTTTGGCCCATTTAATGATGTAACATTTGGCTTTGGCAAATGTTACCTGCGGTCTCGATCCGCTGAAGGGCACCACGTGGATGCCGAGTGGACCTCCATCATTGGACACTTCCACCAATTTCACGATATCACTGAAGGATCAAGGCAAAAAAAGAAAAGAAACCGTCACATAAAGATCATAGGGGGCGGAGTCACAACATGCAAACAGAACAACTGCTTCTGATTCGCTGAGATTCAGCTGTCACACAAACTGCACTCATGCATCTATATAAACATTGCAAATGATGTTCATGCATCTATATAGACCATAAATGCCTCAAAAATGAAAAAATATGTCCTAAAATGTGAGCTAGCATTTTAGTCATTATCTTTATCCGGAGCCCCTTTCACACAGCAATCTTGGTAAATTACCGTAAAATTACCCGAGCGACTCAAGGTAAACACAGGCATCTTTTTAATGGTAAGATAGCCACCAGACCTTGTAGGTGCTCATACTACTGATTCTGTTCTTTGTTCACACACTGCATCATACCAGTCATTTACAGGTAATGTTAGCTTATCATGCAGGGAAATGCAGCCAGAACTGATTACCAGTGTTTTTAAAAAGACCCTGTTCATGCATGTAATTTACCAGTATACTATGTGTGAAAGGGTCTAAAGATTCACACCAAAACTCTTTCATTTTGTCATCAGTAGGCATGTTTCCATGACAGATCTGCACAGATTTTTTGCAATTTTTTCTAAATGTCGATAAAAAAACGTGCGAAATGATGCTGTTTCCATCAACTGATGTTATGCGACTAAAACATTTTTTTTTCCTATCACAATAAGTCAATCCATAAATCATGGCAACGGACGTTGGTAGGTTTATAGCCTATATCACAGCCACCGCACTAGACATCATTATTATTAATGTAAGGAGACGTGGTGTGTTATCCAAGCATTAATGGCATGGAATGTCCCTTATACTGCGAACGTTAAGTTTCTGGGTGTCTCTCCCTCATTTCTGCTCCGAGGTCTTGATTGGGGCATTTCTTTGAGGCTTAGAATCCAGTATTCCTGTAATCATCATTTCTTTTATTTTGTTCCTTATTTAACCCATAATTGCAAAACGCAAAATTAACACCTGGTTGTATATTTAAAACGCAAGGTTGAACACCAAAATTTTAATTTGAACTGTACACCAATATGCTTTTTAAAATGCAATTAAAACATTTGAAATATTCACAAATTAATATGAAAAAAAATTTAGATTTTACTGGTTTTCTAAGGCCAAATTAGAACCTGAAAATGATATTTTTCCTGCAGTGCTGAATGAGAAGAGCCATATAACCACAGCCTACAGAAAGGTGATTTATAGGTGAGTTATAGGCTATAATAAATGTGTCTGAAAAAATAATGAGGCATTTTAATTGTTTATTAATAAACTATTGTTTTCTAAATCAGTGTCGGCTAAAAACATATCTCCATCTCCGCTGTAAGGCGGATCCACCTTTAAAGAGAAATGCACCTTTCATACAGATTACATAATCAGAAGGTATAGGCCTAATTAGCTATTCGAATTTGTTCATTTTAAAGTGGACATTTCCAGCTTTCGCCTACATAGGCCATATTTTGTTTCAGTTCACGCACTTCAGTTCACAGAGATCATGAAATCGAGCCTGATTGTTTTATTTTACTTTACAAAAGCACAACGTTTTCTTGTTATTGTGAGTTTACACAAATAAAAGTAGTTGCAAATAATGTATTATTATTTTCTGTATGACCAGAAATGATACAGTATTTTAAGTCCACTGTTGATAGGAAAATGCAAGTGTTCGTGCCCACACCTCTCCATGCCATGTGCGCTCCACACTCCACACAAACACTTGGATAAGCGTCAAAATCTTGTTTATTTGTGATAATCTTAGCCCTGTATTATGAATGACATGTGACAAATTGCCTTGTTCCTTTTTTGGATAAAAGCATCTTCTAAATATGTAGCCTAATAAATGTTATAATAAGGATGATAATTATTTTTATTATTTGCGGACACGGACTCCAAACACACTGCGTCTTCTAAAGGCCCGTAAACACCGGGACGAATATCAGTGCTCGTAATTCGTTCAGCGTTTTTCAACACATTTTTTGTGTTCACACCCAAGCGATTTTCACTGACGATGAGCCGAGTGAACATGCAAATTCATTCCCTGACATTAGATGCAAAACTGGAATAAACATTATACTATACTTTTATTACAGAAATACTAATATAAATATTATCATAAAGCTCTTTATTATCAAAATCATAAATCATAAATATTATCATAAAGCACCAGACATGTAAGCAAAAGCACCAATCTCATTGGTCGGATAGTTTTTGACGCGTCAAACCCAAAAAAACGACCAGAGGCCTTTTTAAAAAAAATAACGCTTTTACGCATAGGGTTTTCGCGACGGTGTGCACACTCACATTGGCGCCCTTTGTTTAGTCACGAGGTGTTAAACGCCGACGAATATTGCACGAAATTCATCCTGGTCACAGGCCTTAAGTCAGGTGACTGTAAATGCGCAACATCCATTTCCATGGCAGTTTTGCAGAATATTCCTTTTTTGAATAGCCTGAAAAACCTCATGCGAGCGTAAAAACTTTTTTTGCGATAAACGGGTTTTGTGAAATTGACGTGTTTCCATTGTGCGTATTTTCAATTCGCAATTTCAATTTGCGCAATTTGAAGGGTAATGTAAACAAGGCTATTGTCATCATATCTACAAAGTGTCCCACAGAAGTGTGAAAGACTCGACCGAGAACATAGATGACAGTTTATAAGAGATTCATCCAAAACATATCAATCTGATCTCAGTGTTTAGAAAAAAAAAACCTGTCATCTTTTACAATAAAACTCAAGAGCTGAAATGTTTCATTACCTGCAAATCAAACTGACAGCATGAAGGAGAGATTCACATAAAATAAGAGATAACATCACAGTTGATGTCAGTCAGCGAACGCATGTGTGTGTGTGTGACACTTACTCCAACGATCTCACTCCCATGTGTTCCAGACATGTATCTGTGCACGTCCTACAGGCTCTATCCTACCGTTCTCCTCCTCATCCTGCAACAAGAAAAACATTTTACCCACAATGCATTGCACTCAACAATACCCAATCCAGCAGGACATTTGACATATTTTGACATGACATCAAAGAATGACAAAAAAGCATGGATATACGACATGACCTGGGTGAAGACTTCTACTGGAAGCTCTGAAGTTCTTCTCTTTCTAAACAGTTTGAAGGAATTCATCCTCTGTTCATACATGAGATGTTTCACCTGATATACTACGATCAGGTGAGAGGTACACAAGAGCTCATGCTCACTACTGTGTCACTTGATTATCCGAGTAGTGCCA